>JASDQU011379212.1:14470-32136 GCA_032191745.1 Picea mariana | reverse complement strand
TCTTTTTCTTTTTGCAAAAATGAAAAATGAATTTCCAATAAGAACACTAGATACAAATAATATCAATAATATCCAAGTCATAAGTTGATTCCCATATTTTATGGGGTGATAACACCGTACACAGGTGTTGTCTGATGCGCTACCACTCGAAGGGGTATAAACAGGGGTTACAAGGGTGGCCAACAGATGTGCGCTTAAGTACCACTTGTATTTCTTGCGTGTATAATCCCTCAACCGTGGGTTTATGAGCGTAACGACAGATCTTTGTGGCTTAAAGACGCCGGAATACATCTCTACCCTGAAAAAAAAATTAACCCACACTTTCTGCCGAGGAAAGTGCTCTAATACCACTTGTAATATACCAGATATAAAATGTATGTAGAACAAAAATAAAATGCTAGAAATGGCATAATAACAACAATATAACCAGAACATTCACCACAATAGCACTGAAATGATAAGAGAATAATAACAAAAATAGCACTTTGAATCTGAAAGCAATGTTCACGGGCCTCTTCGATGGGGCAACCTCCAGTTGTGCAGAGCTCTATTACAATAATATCCAAGATGGGGTTCTCATACTCTCGACTCTTATTTATACTAAAAAGAAGCATCTAGAGGAAGATCCTTCTAGAAGCGGAAGCTTCTATTAGGTCTTCTTACATCCGCCTTATTCTATTTTATTAGAAGGCCTTATTAATATTGACCTTTATTACATCCGAATATATTGTTCTACCTATGTGCAGGTTAGGACTCTAACAGAATCCGAAGTTATTTTCGCACCAATCAAGGTAAAAAAAGTTAACATCAGAACAGTTGAACATCCCAAAATGGCCATCATTGGAGACTACTGGGATGAGTCAACAATAGAAAGCATCAGAGAGTTATTTCACGAATATAGCGAATTTTTTCCTACTACATTTACATAGATGAATGGAATAGCAGGAGAACTGGGAGAGATGAAGATACCTCTCAAACCTGAAGCAAGACCGATTAGACGACCATATATACTGAACCCCATATATAAACAGAAATTTAAAGACGAGATTGATCTGATGCTCGAAACTGTCATAATTGAACCAGTCGAAGAATCGGAATGGATAATCTCGATGGTCGTACAGGACAAGAAACAAGGAAGAGGGATTAGGATATGCGTTGACTTGAGGAATTTGAATGATTCATGCCTACACAACCCATTCCCTACACCGTTCACAGATGAAGTGTTAGAGAATCTGGGGGTACACGAAGCTTAATCATTCACTGATGGATTCTCGGGCTACCATCAGATTAAGATAGCACAGGAGGACAAATACAAGACCACGTTCGTGATAGAATGGGGATCTTACCAATATACAGTCATGTCATTTGGACTAAGAATGCACCAGCAATATTCTCCAGAGTGGTTATCGTAGCATTTAAAGAATTCATCCATCAATTTCTCGAAGTATACTTGGATGATTGGACAGTCTATAGTCTGTTGAAAAACCATGTGGAAGTCTGACGCTTGATGTTAGAATGATGCAAACAATGTCAAATATCACTAAACATAAAGAAATGTATATTTGGAACACTGTTTGGGATACTATTGGGCCATATAGTATGCAAACAAGAGTTATTGGTCGATCTGGAAAAGATCACAGTCATCATTAATTTACCAGCGCCAAAAATAGTTCGTCAACTACGAGCGACGTTAGGACACACAGGATACTACAAGAAGTTCATCAAATGATATGCATAGATCACAGCACCAATGGAGAAACTGCTAAGAAAAGATATAATGTACCTATGGAACGACGAGTGTCAACACGGCCTGGATACCCTGAAGCAAAAGATAGTCATTGCACCGATATTAGTATTTCCAGACTAGGGAAAGACATTCCATGTGCATGTAGATGCATTCGCGATAGTACTTGGAGCTATGCTAGCGCAGCCAGGAACAGGAGACTTGGATCACCCGATAGCGTTCGCAAGTAGAAAACTATCCGACTCAGAACAAAATTATAACACAACGGAAAGAGAAGGCCTAACTATGGTTTACACACTTCAGAAGTACAGACACTACCTATTGGGAAAACATTTTAAGATGTTTACAGATCACTCAGCCCTAAAATAACTAGTCAACAAACCAGTGTTGGGGGGGAGGATCTGTCGATGGTTACTATTATTTCAATAATTCGACTTCGAAGTAATAGTTAAACTAGGAAAACTGAATGCAAGACCTCACCACCTATCATGGGTCACAAATGGAGAAGAACCCACGAACTTAGAAGGCAGTTTTCCGGATGCACAGTTATTCTCAGTACATATTGTTGATGACTACTTCGCAGAGATCATCCAGTACTTGAGCACAGGTATCGCACCGCAAAAATATACCACCACGCAGAAGAAGAACCTGGTAGTTCGCATAACCAACTACCAATTGATCGCAGGACATATATATAAAATGGGCACAGATAGCATTTTACGAAGGTACGTGTTAGAGCACGAATGACCAAGAATTTTAGCATAAGCCCACGAGGGATTGGCAGGAGGACACTGTGCAGGAAAAGCTACCGCGCAGAAGGTACTCTATGCAGAACTATGGTGGCCAACCATTCACAAAGACTCGAAAGAGTACTGCCAGAGATGTGATGTCTGTCAATGGGTAGGCAAACCAAACAGAAGGGACGAGATGCCATTACAACCACAAGTGACATTACAGGCATTTGATAAATGGGCAATAGACTTTGTCAGACCAATTAACCCACCATCCAAAAGAACAGGGGCAAAATACATCATCACCGCAACGGAATACCTAACAAGTTGGGCGGAAGCTGCATCAGTAAAAGATTGCAACGCAGAGACAGCTGCACACGTTTTATTCGAACAAGTAATTACTAGGTTTGGGTGCCCAAGAGTTTTGATGAGCGACCAAGGCACGCATTTCATAAATAGCACCATTCACACGATGCTTGAAGAATTTGAAGTTCACCACCAGAAAATCAAAACGTATCATCCATGGGCGAATGGCACAGTAGAAGCCTTTAACAAAATTCTAGAGAACGCACTGACAAAGATCTGTAACGTCAACAGAGACGACTGGGACCTCAAAGTACCAGCATTATTATGGGCGTATAGGGCGACATGCAAGAATTTGATAGGGCACACACCATTCAAACTAGTCTACAGCCAAGAAGCGGTAGTGCCATTATAATTTTTAGTACCCGGCTTACGCGTAGTAGCTATCACACAAATGATAGAATGCGACACAATACAAAAAATAGTGAACCAACTGGTAGCAATGGAGGAAGACCGAATCCTGGTAGGATTCCATCAACAACTGCAGAAGGCCAGAGACAAATCATGGCATGATCGACATATTAAGAAGAAGACTTTCATGGAAGGAGATCTAGTATTGCTCTATGACAGCAAGTCATTTCAGCACCCAGGAGAGCTGAGAATGCATTGGTTAGGACCATATGAGGTCAAATCTGTAACAGACAGAGGAGTTGTAAAGTTAAGAGACTTAGCAAGCACAGACCTCAGAGGAATGATCAACGAAAGTCGACTGAATTTGTATAAGGCCAGTCGACCACCCACCGCACAATAAAAAAAAAACATGAAAAAGCCACAGGACGCTCGAAACACGAATGCAGTAAAGGCAAGAGCAATGGTTACATGCCTAAGACAACCGAGCGGGAAACTGAAAGTCGGAAAAATCAAGATGACAGGACAGCACTAAGAGGAATTAAGGCACAGCAAGGACTGATGGAACATCACATTAAACACGCCAACTGGAAACGGAAAAGTAAGCGTAATGGCAAGTACGAAACTGCCATAGATGCATTGAACCCATAGTTATGGTGCATTAATCACATCATGGAGGAAGCATCATCGATAAGCTCCATGACAAACCCATACAACACGTGAGCACGGAAGCAACTTTTCTATTCCCGAAAAGAGAACAAAGAGAGAGCAACAGTAGCTCGAACGAACAGATCGAGACCACAGAGCTCAATGCAGTCTTCTAAATTCAGCAGACGTTCGACACTCACCACTATGGCACCACCGAAGTCTGTCGAACTAGGCCAGACCGCCAGAGCGACCAGAGTTCAAACTAGGTCACGAGGACCACTAGAAGAAAATGAGCAGCAACAACCGGAGATTGTCGATATAGATGAGATCCCACCCCCAGAGATACCACCGGTGAACTCTTCACCAATATTGGACGATATTCAGCAGCCAAAACCAGAGGAACTGAAAGAGGACACGCCAGCAGTGGCGCAGGAACCTCAGAACGAGGAAGCGAAACCCCAACAAGAAGTGCAACCTGAAAGCACTGAACCAGTCGCAGAAGGTAATGGAACGACATAGAATCAAGGATCAGAAGGGAAACTAGACCAATTCCAGGTACCCATCCTAGGTCACCCAACAGAAGAGACCACGGGAACTACCTCAGCTTGGGAAAAATGGCTTACAGGGCAGCAATCGGGAATTGTTGGAACCTCGTACTAACCACCTCCACAAGAAGACAGAGTTCTGATACTGAGCTCACCTCGCTAGAAACGGGTAGCAGAAATTGTGCTACCACACATACCAGAGGGAGTACAAGTAGAGCCGCAGCTACTGGGTCACATCGGGAAGCTCAAGTATTCCAACCATGATATTTCAAACGAAACCAAGTACCCAAAACTTGCGTCGAGGGTTTTTATGCAGAACATAGTGGTAAACCAACTTGGAGAAACGATCAGCCAGCCACATCAATGGGCAGTTGGATTGGACCGAACATGCATTTTAGGGTTGTTGAAACTTCCGCATTTTGGTAGAGGCCAGTACACGACATCATGCGTTAAGTAGTTGTTAGTAGTCACGCACGGAGGGGATATATGGTTGGACAGACCCGTCCCCATAACTATTGAGTTTATCGTGTAGATAACAGGACTACCCAGCTGGGGTATAGATCCCACACTGATTCTGGACGATAAATCCAAGGAGAAAGCGTTAGTAGAGGAAATGAAGAAAAAATATGGTACCACTAGGGGGACAAGAGGTATTATAATCAAACAGATCAACAATGCAGCAACACAATTGGGCGCAAAGATCCTATCCTGTAAACTGTTAAGAAAATGCCACAAAGACAAAGTATCGGTAGGAGTCATCACAGTTGCATCTTAGTGCGCAGAAGGCGCCTTCGTGAGATGGGTGCCTTATCTATTAAACTTGTTCCAAGTGGACTGCAAGGATGCGCAGGAACTCGGTACAAAATTTCATTACTCATGGCTACTCACCCTCATAGCCTTCATGGGATGGCGGGAACCAGAGTATGTAGTGTTTTCTACTAGACCACAACCAGCGGGAGCGAGATATCTATTACTGAGATCAGGACCACAGGCCAGGCATAAGAGGGAAAATGGAATCATCTTTGAAGCATACCTACGGGACATACAGGAAGCTATTAGTCGCTCATGGAGAATAACACCAGAGGTTGTCGCGCGATATGGGGATATCGCTAACTTTTTGGCCACACATCAAGTCCTATGGATACAACCAAGGCAGGATCCAGATAAACAGTGGCTACCGATGCACTACTGCATCACAGAAGGTGATATAGACATGGTCATCAGAGAATGGCCTGATGAATGGAGGATCCCATCCATTCCCTGGGAAGTACCCGAAGGACCCGCAGTAGGAGAAGCAGTGCAGGCGGAAACACAGCCTCTGCAAATCCCAGTGCCCAAGAAACCAAGGATGGGCCAAAACAAGTTGACTCAGGAAAACGAAGGGGCAAAGACGATAGGGACCCAGAAGGGGCAGAAAGAGACCAACGAACAGCCGAAGCATGCCAAGGGAGTGCAGGAGACCACCCCAAATCCCATCATACAGGAACTAGGGGGAACTAAGAAACCGGTTGTACAGACAGCAGGCGCACGCAAGAAATCAAAGGCGCAACGAGAATCACCGAACTATACGATCATGGAGGATGATGGAGAAATGATCACCAAAATGGTCCAGGATTGTCTAGCAGAAGACTTCGACCACGCAACACATCACAGGGATAATCTGCAAAAAGAGCTAGAAGAAATGGGACAGCTCCTCAGGATACTCGGAGAGGCCCAGAGAGAAACTAACAGCAGAGGCATAAAGTCGTCGACAACACAAACCAACGAAAGAGTGTAGGTCAAAGAAAGAGACCCAGCCCTCCCAATGCCACACGCAAATGCAACGGTCCACATAAAACCGAGCATGCTACGAATGGATGAAATAGCGAGACAGACACCACTGAAGGATTTGGACCACATCCAATTGGTCTTGACATGGATGCCATCAAGGGCACTGCACAAATTGTAGATTAGCGTCGACCACGAGATGCAGTCTCGAGCACATAAAAATTAGTTAAAATACAGAAATCAACAAAGCAGCGGGAAGCACTGGAAAAATAGTATGAGTAGTCCAAATCTGAAACACAGAAGGAGACAGAACGCAGGAACGAATTGGAACGTAGAGTGGGAGAAATTTTTGGGAAACTTCCAAACACTGCGCAAGGAAACGAACTCCCAGCCGCAGAAACGATTGACCAGATTGCGCAGGCAATTGCTCGATACCAGAAGGAGATCGAGGATCTTCGAGAATAGCTAACACCAATGACCCCACCGGTAGTAAAGGAGAAAAGAAGGCAGGCAGCAATAGTGCAACTACATGAGATGGAGAAACAGGTTAGCACGGCAGCTAACTTGCTCGAGAAAGCAGCGCACCTTTGGACAATACTGGAGGAGGATCCACAGGTTCCACGTTGGGACAAAGAAGAGGAAGGGATCAATGGAGCGATCCAAGAACTTAAACAGAGGCAAAAGACCATACCAATCCCAGAACGCGTCAAGGGGACGCAAGAGCTGAAGAAGATGCAGGCAGAACTTATCAATGTGCAAACATAGAAACAGGAGCCTCAGGCTCAAATAGAACCATTACAGGAATGGGTAGCAGAAGTACTCACATAGGAAGAAGCAGATAGAACACAGATGGCACAGACACAGGCAGAATGTGTGGGACTACTAAGCGACGAAGTGGCAGTTCAGGTAGTGGATACCATTAAGGAGAAGACTGTGCAGGCACTGACAAAAGCAGCAAAGCTAAGAGAAAAATTCCAGATTATCACCGAGGATATCAAGGCAGGTCAAAAAGATTAGGTGACTCGAGAAGAGTCACATGTCAGTGTTGGGGGCCTGTTGGCAGCAGGATATAATGGGAAAGAAAGCATGCACAAAGAAGAATGACAGTTGGAAGAGAAATCTTGGGAAAGGAAGCGTGCAAGAGGAAAGCGACAACTGGTAGGAAGCACATCACGCGCGCATGTAAGAAGGAGGCAACAGCTGGAAGGAAGAAAAGCACGCATGCAGAGAAGGAAGACCTAACGACAGTAGGGTCAGGGTTTTTGTAAGGTTTTTAAGTAAATGGCTGAAGAGCCCGATAGATATAACTATAGATACATAAGTATCATAGAGAGGTTCGGTTAGGTTCGAGTTTGCTACTTTTGTAGAAGTTGATATGGTAGTTCTGAATAGATGCACTATTTTTGTAAAGCAATTGAGCTAAAGCGGGAGAAAAAAGGTAGATCTTGAGGATTATATCGCAGGCCATGGAGCCTGGTGCGAACTAGTTCGACTCACATAGATCTTACCCATTTGAGGAGAGTTGTAAGCGCACGGCACAAGAATTGCAGAACTGCCATAATAGGAGAGCCAAGAGCCAAATCTTTGTGGACGTAGCCCAGGAGAGAGGGTGAACCACGGTAATACCAGTGTAATGTGATGAATGCATGCATATCTTTGTCATATTTTTAGTAGTTAAATGTTGTGTGCAATGGATGAATGAGTTATTATATTGCTTGGTTAATTGTTGTCGGAATATAACGAAACAATACCACGGAGGTTAAATATAAAAGAGAATAACAGTAGTTCGTAATACAAATCATAATTAATGGCTCAGAATGTAGATCCTCTATCTCATACTCAATCCTAGGCTGTAAACACCTGAGTCTTACAGCCACCCATTTAAAGCTATCTCGGGTGAGACTACGCAATGCATTTTGTGTAATGTGTTGCCTTCTGGTTTATAAGAAGGGTCGATAGTTTTAGGCTTTGTTGGTACCTTGAAAGGATATGAACCCTGGGTCAACAACGCAGGCAGTAGGGAAGAGTAGTTCAGAATAAAAAAACTAACACCAGCCCCAACCACACTCACTAAGCTTCGGAGCTTCTTTGGCCTTGCCAATTTCTACCGCAGGTTCGTGTTGGGATTCTCCCATATTGCATGGGCCCTCAGCCAAATAGTCAAGGGTGGTGGTAAGGAGAAATTTGCATGGGGCTGGTCCCAACAACAAGCGTTCGATGATTTGAAGCAGCGCTTGTGCTCATCCCCAGTACTTTCACTACCAAACCTATAGTAGCCCTTTGAGATCGAGACAGATGCTTCAGACTATGTTGTGGGCGTCGTTCTCACTCAGCACGGCCACCCCGTGGTCTATCATAGTGAGACACTATTAGATGTTGTCTGTAAGTACCCTACTTACGACAAAGAAATATACTCCATTGTGCAAGCCTGCCGCCAGTGGAGACATTACATTCTTGGGAAGGAGACAGTCATCCACACTAATCAAAAGCCACTACAGTTCATGCAGACACAAAGAAAATTGCAGAATGACCGCCATAAAAAGTGGTCCACATACTTGCAGCAAATCCACCTCAACATCAAGTATAAAACAGGAAGCACCAATCGCGTCGATGATTGCCTCAGCAGACCACCAGTCGTGGCACTCACCATGGTGCTAGACTCTTACGGCCATGAGACCTCTGGATGGCCCAAAATCTATGAGACAGACCCGGACTTCGCCACCACCTACCAAATGTTGGGTGCAAAGGCAGTTGTCAATAATTTCCATCTTCAGGATGGGTTGTTGTGTTGTCTGGGCCATATCTGTGTTCCATCAAGCGAGTGAGCGAAGCTGATCTGCGAAGCCCACTCTAGTCGGGTGGCAGGACACTTCAACGTCGAAAAGATAGTGGCAATGCTACAGAAACATTTCTACTAACCGAAACTTCGACAAGAGGTCAGCAATTATATCAAGTCCTACACTGCTTGCGTTATTTCCAAACCGACCACTAAGAAATAGGGCCTGTACACCACTCTTCCTACTCCTGACAATCCATGGGAATCCATATCAATGGACTACATGTCGGGTCTCCCGTCCACCAAGCGGAGAAATGACTGTGTTTTTGTGGCGGTTGGTCGGTTTTCTAATATGGTGATTCTGGTTGCCTGAAAGAAGAGCATCACAGTAGAGGTCACTGCCAAGCTCTTCTTTGAACGATTCTGGGTACATTTTGGAATCCCACAAACCATTGTCTCAGATCGGGACAGTCGATTTCTCATCACATTCTGGTCGAGCCTCTGGTCACTATTGAACACCAAAATCACCAAATCCACGGCCTTCCACCCCCGGAAAAATGGCCAAACTAAGGTCGTAAATCGAATGATTATGCATATCCTTCACATGTATAATTCAAAGCACCCTCGCACATGGGATGAGAGCCTTCCCTATGTCTATCATAGCTACAACCGAGTCCTGCATACCTCAACCAGACACATCCCCTTTCAAGTGGGGTTGGGATTCCAACCATTGGGTCCCATAGATGTTGCACTTCCCCTTGCGGTCACCTTNCAGCGCCATGATCAACATCGGGTGCCACATAAGTTTCAGGTGGGCGACAAAGTTTGGTTGCACTTGCAGAAAGAACACCTTACAGGACCCCATCGGAAGCTTCGCCCACTCCGTTATGGGTCGTACACCATCACCAAGGTCGTGGGGGATAATGCTTTTGATCTCAACATTCCTCATTTTCTTGGCTTGCACCCAATGTTCAACGTGGATCTCTTTCGTCCTTATTTCCCACCATTATTGGACACCTCAAAAGTAGCAGAACAACTGACACCAACAGAGCTCAACCCCAACTGCATACAACATGCATTCAATGATCAGATTGTGAACACACAGATCAAGGGCACTCAACAACAAAGGATCCAGCTTTATCGAGTCGTCAAAGTAGGGCAACTCCTGCACCAAGGCAAGTGGCTCACCCGGGGCCAAATTCAGCAGAAATTTCCTCATCTGATGGGGGACCTCAACGCAATGGAGACCATTGCTTCCTAAGGAGAGAGGATTGATTCAAGTGGATATCAGTGGCCACCCACCTTTTCCAACTAGCTCAAAATAGTTTTCTAGCAATTTTGGTAATTTACTATTTTTAGCAGTTTTCACTTCCAGAGTCGTTTTGAGGCCCTAAACGATGTTTTTTGGGAAAATAGGTTTACAATATTGCGCCTAAAATGAATCTCCTCGACAATACCTTTCCAACGGTATCATACGCCTAAAACGGAGATCGTATGCAAAAATTACGACCCCGAGAAGTTGATGTACTAACTTACCCAAACAGGACCCACATTACTTTTGGCGCTTCATCTCCTAGGGTTAGGTTTTTGGATGTCTAGTGTTTTGGGCATTCTTGCTTATTGTAAAAAGGAATTTAGAGCCTCATTGTAATCATCTTCTTGCGAATGAGCGCAGTCATCACATCTCTTCTCAGAGATAAGCTGCCACCATTCCAGCAAGTTTGTTTCCGTTGCGTTTTACAGTTTCATCTTATTTCGTTATTGAATAGAAAACCAGTTTTACTGTATCTCTTTTATTTTGTGTTAAGCACCTATTAATAATCTGTAGTCATTTCATTATGCTCATAAAATCCGGATCATTCTTCCTCACAAAAAATTCCAAGTTGATAAAACTTGGGAAGGGATCTTTTGTGAGTCATCCTGGAAAAGGATATTTCAGACATTTGTGGATTCATTCCATCCATTGCATGGATGTTTGTAACGTATCTCTTACCCTTCTCCTTTATTTTAAGTTTTATATTATTTCATTTCATTATGTAATTATGTTACTTAGATGATTCATTGTATCATAGTTTCATTTTGTAATTGTTGTACAATAGTTATTTCATTATGTGATTATTGTCTATAGCATTTCATTTATTTATTTTTTTATACATGTATTTATATTGGGTATTGGTGAGCACTAAGTTTTGTAGATTCTGGATACTTGTATGCTCTCCTTCCCAAGTGAATATCAAACACATGTCCCCATGTGGATCCAGATGTTGACCACCTATTTCAACTAGGGGGTCAAATCCATGTGCCATGATGATATGTATCAGATGGTGCTACTAGTTTGAAGACTTTCTGGTTCTACAAGGCAGTTTTGGCCTCAGCACGTGTTTTTGTAATTGGAATTTCTGCTCCCCTGCGTGGGATAATAATGTAATGGGTCTGCATGGATCATAGTTTAGGTTGGTTTCTTAGGTCTTTATCATTAAAGGAGTCCCTTTCATCAAGTGTTTTTTTTTCTTCGGGTTATTAATTTGGCCTAACCAACCTTATTAATTTCTCTTGAGTTTTTCACTCCCACAATAATTCTCCAAAGTGGTGAAAGGCGTTCTAATGGTCAAGCCCTATGGTTGCTAGTGTCTAGGAATATTGTAAATAACCATGCTAGACATCTCCTAGAATCTTGTGAAATTTTGTCGAGTCTAGATAGTTTTTTTTAATTTTTTAAAATTACCTAGTTAATGGTAATTTTAATTAATTTTTTATAAAAATTGTAAACACTAGGTCCTTGGGAATTTTGATAGGGGTATGAGTAATCAAAAGAAATGGAATGAGACCCCCCACACCCTTGGACCAAGTTTCAACTCAATTGGACAAGTTTTGATAGGTCTTTGTCCATGAGGAGTCCAAGTCAGTCTAGAGTCAACAATTTAAATGCTTAATTGACAAAGTCAAAATGTCAATTTTTTGTAATAATGAAGCAAAATGGTTTGAGAGAGAATGGGAAAGGTTTCCTAACCTTTTTCCTAAGTTGGAAAAGTAATTTTCCACTTAAAATATCCCCCCTTGCTTAGCCAACAACTTAAAGTGGTGTTTCCTAGCTAATTGACATGTGGGAATTAAAAAGTTTAAGTGAAAAAAACCACCTAAACTCGCCCCCCTTGCTAACTTAATGTTTGACCATACGAAAAGTTGTTTTCCCCATTTCTTCACTCAACCCTCACTCATTTACCAAAACCCTAACTTACCAAAACCCTAAAAGTGATTTTTCTTTGACTTTATCTATTTCTCTTGGATGTGTGACACTTGTAACTCATTCAAGAGGGGTAACTCTTGGATCCCAAGT
Organism: Picea mariana; assembly: GCA_032191745.1. Lineage (NCBI taxonomy): Eukaryota > Viridiplantae > Streptophyta > Pinopsida > Pinales > Pinaceae > Picea > Picea mariana. The sequence continues at coordinate 19,877 of JASDQU011379212.1, read as the reverse complement.
ATAAATAAGAGTCACCTCCCCCTCATTACACATGATCTCTCTCAGTGCATGGTTACTCTACCCATTTCTCTTCTTTCCTCTCCTCTTCCTACTCTCTCACTTTTCTCTCTCATCCTTCTTGCTCTTTATTTCTTTTTCCAAGCGCGGGCAAGTATTTGTCATAACTTGTTTCTAATACAGAAAAATTTGGAGAATACATGGTGTGAAGAGTCTTCTTGGTGTCATATTGTTTAATGAGGTGATTTTGTTCTTGTTGATTCTTGTTTTCATTTGTTGTAGATCTAGAGTAGGGATCACAAAAAAAGTATTTTGTTTGGGTAGATCTTTTGGTAGTATTATTGTAGATCTAATGAATATATCGTGTAGATCTAACAAATTATTTTGTTTTATTACATGTATGTGCTCACCCCTTTCTCTTTTCTGTAGCATTGTCTCAAGAAATTTGCAGGTCACCCAAGGGTTTGAAGTTAGATTTCAGATCTGAGAATCTTCTTCATTATCCACTTAAAACCTCTAGTATTTTATGTTATGCTTTTCTTTTCATATTCTTCTATACATCGGTGGATTCGTGTTCTGAAATAGACCAAAAACGAATATATATATATATATATATATATATATATATATATATATATATATATATATTGTTGGTTTTATAATTAAAATTTCTAGTTCCCACTAACAGAAATTTTCTGCTGATTTTTAATCATTTCTGCAGCTTTTCCAGCAAGTTATACTTGTTGGTTTGTGACAGAAACGTGGAGGAATAGCCCATTTGGGGGCATCTAAAGTTAAAAAAAACTCCTCCTAAGTTGGGGTAACAAGTACCCACTTCTCTCTATCTCTCATTCTCATTGAAATCAAGCCCAAGAGAGTCCCAAGGGCTTGTTTTTCTCAAGCAAATTGAATTTTGTGCGTTTTATTTTCATTGTTTGCCTACACTTAGGAAAGAGTTTGGTAAAGCCAACCATCATATATCGTAAAGATGGGAAATTAGTTGTGGTTTATTGCTTGTATATGGTTTAGATCTTAGAAGCTCTTTACTTTTCATTGCTTAAGTCGTGGAGGCATAGTAACTTTACTTGTGTTTTTCAAGCATAACTTTATTTTCAAGTACTTACTTTGCTTTCAAGTTTAATCACTTAATAATTTTCAAGCTTAAGTAATCTATTTCACTTTACTTACAAGAACTTAATTTAACTCAACATAAGCTTTAAGGCACAATTTACTTTGATAATTCTTAAGGACTCAACTTATCTAGTTAATTAGATCACCTTTAATTGTTTCAACTTTGCCATCAAAAAAGGAACCCAAGGAAGAAACAGGGGGTGCTAGATCAAGGATGGTCTCACAGCACTAGGTGTCCCCCTTGTGGAGTACTTTTGTTCCCGGATTGATCTATGGAGCTAGGGTGTGGCCTTGTTTGTCTCACTTCTTGAGCACCCAACAATCTTTTTGGTATAAGCGGGGAGAGTTCTAGGGAAGACACATAGTTTTAGGATTCACACTTTAATTTAATCAACTTAAGCAATCCTAAAACTTAATCCACATTAATTTGGTATAATTTCTTAATCTTTTGATGGTTCATGCTCTTTAACTTTACAAGCATTTCATTTCAGTTATTTCATATGCAAATTTATTGTGCTCTTGTGGATGATTAACTAGTTCCCCTTGAAGTTGTGCATCCTTTGGAGGCACTTCTTGTTTGGCCTTGTATTTGTGTGTTGATGCCATTGAAACCACCCCTTGAAGTTGTGCATCTTGTGGAGGCACTTCATTGTTTGGGTGTGTTGGCTTGTTGTGTTGTGGTGATCTCATCTTGAATGCTCTTTTCTTTCCCTGCACAAATAAGTCAAGTTAGTTTAGTTAGTGCTTGTCTATTTCATTTTGTTAATGGTTGTTGTATCTTTAGTATTCTTTATATTCATTTGTATATATGGTTGTATCTAATTCAATTGTAAATTGTATAAAGTAATTATTTGTATCAAGTTGTAGAATCGTATAAAGTAATTATTTGTATCAAGTTGTAGAATCGTGTAAAGTTTCTTTTCTAATCTAATTGTAATCTTTTGTAAAGCTTAATCCCTTTAACTTAATTGACCCCATTACCCAACCTTAGGCACTAGTCTTAGTTGACTTAAGGAAAGGTTTGCTTGTGCATTGAAATCTTGCATTTGCATTGTTGACTCTCATATAGGCTAGATTCCCCCTAACCTTTAACGAATTAAAATTAACTCCTAGAATTAATCTTCTTAACTCACATAGTAACTAGGGGCTACCCCCCTTGGCTTCCCTAGGACTAAGCCTAGACGGAAGAAGTTCAAGTCGAGGTGACAGTGGGCTTGAACTTAGACATTGTGTCTGCGAGAACACACTAAGTGGACCAAGACTTAGTCCATGTTTGCAAGTGTGTATAAGGACGGCAACAGGGTGTACCTCAAAACCTTGAGGTTTTTCTATGTATACTTCTTCCTCAATTACTCCATTGAGAAAAGTGGTCTTTACATCCATCTGATGTAAACTCCAACCCATGGATGTTGCAAGAAATAGGATGGCTCTAATAGAGGTATGTCTAGCAACTGTAGCAAACGTCAGATCATAGTCTTATCCCTCCTACTCGAAGAACCCTCTAGCCATGACTATTTCCTTGTATTTATTGATACTCTCATCTACTACATGCTTTATCTTAGTAAACCCATTTTGAAGTTACTACAGACTTTCCTTCAAGTCTAGGAACAATTTCCCATACATGATGTATTGATATTCTTCCATCATAGCTTCCTTCCATTCTTTCTTGTCTGTCAGGTTTTTCGCTTCAATTTTGAATTCTTGGAATTTGCTAAATACTTCATCCTTTTGTCTTCAACAGGTACATCCAGGTTTTTCGTGAGAAGTCATTGATGAATGTAGAGAGAGCTTCCTAGAGATTTCACCGCCATCGAACCACATATATCTGAGTGTATCATATCCAAGATCTCCTTGGATCTATTCTCACTGCTTGGGAATGGCTTCTTAATATTCTTCCCAAGTGCACATCCTCTACAAACTCCTTTGTGTATTGACTGTAGTTCTGGTATGCTTTCAACCCTCTGTTTTAGAAATGGAAATGCTTGATAATGAAGGTGAGCATACCTTCTATGCCATAACTTACTAGGATTGAGTTCATCATGTACAAGAGCTTTTGCATTCTGACCTAGTAGTTTATACAATCTTCCTTCATGAAACCCAATAACTCTAGCATCTTCTACTTTTTAATCTTTAGACCATACAAGAACTTTTCCATTGACAATGGCTATTCTATCTCCTTTGTCTTCCAAGCAAGAAATAGATCCTAAATTCTTTTTCAAACCAGGGACATGTAAAACATTGCTAAGATGAGCATTGTTACTTGATTCCAATTCCCTTGACTACATAAGAGTTCTTGTCTCCAAGTTCCACTCTTGATTAGTCACATGGTGTCTTCAAGAGATCAAGCAAGAGCTTATTAGTAGAAGAAATTTGTTTCTTCATGCTTTGCTTTCTTTGAAGGTACTTCATCATTAGCAATTGACGCATGGTGTTCTTCCTTTATTTTCTTGGCTAATTTGGGACAATCCCTTTTGTAGTGGCCATATTCATGGCATTCAAAACATTGTACATTAGACATATCTTTCTTTTAATTGAGTTTATTTCTTGATCCAAATCTTTTCTTGCCTTCATGTCTCTTGAACTTTGTTGCATAAGCTTGACCATCCTCTTCCTTTTGAGATCTTCCCTTTGAGTTGATCCTTGTCTCTTCTTGTGCACAATAGGTCCAAAGTTCTTCAAGCGTTGGAAACTCCTTCCTTGTGTTCATTCTTGCAGTAAATGCATCCCATGATCTAGAAAGACCATTAAGTGCTATATTCACAATTTCCTTTTCTGGAATAACTTCTTCAATATCTTGTAGTTGATCTCTCAACTAAGAAATACTCACAAAATATGAGGCTACAGTGTCATCCTTAGTCATCTTTGTGTCACAAATCTCATTCTTCAAACTCATCACTTGTCCAATATTTCAAATTGCAAAAAGGTTAGTTAGGGCATCATACATCTTCTTGGATGAGTCAAGATTTGATATGTAGGGTATCAAGTGATCTTTGACAGAGTCCACAATGATACTCATAGTGTTGATGCCATTTCCCTTGAACTTCTCCATTGTTGCGACGTTCTGAGGTTCATTCTCTTTTCCTGCTTCAAACCATGGTTCCACGATCTTGCCCTTCACAATATCTAGAACTTTGTTCTTGGCAAGGACGAGGTCAATCCTTGTCTTCCATGCTCTGAAATTTGAAGCTCCTTCTAGCTTGTTCTCTGAATTCATGGAGTAAGTCATGACTGCCTTTGAATTTGACTTTGACCAGTGAAACTTTTACTTTGACCCAAAAAATCAACCTTGACGTTTTTTCTAGTTGAAGGTACCAAGAGGTGTGCTAGGCTAAGGCGCACTAGAATGTTCAAGAATTAGGTCCAATGCTTCACTTAAGGTGCCCAAAGAGTTGGATTAGTGTTTTTTGCAACTGTGAAATCAGAAACCCTAGTTGCAGTTGCAACTGGTGCCACAACGAGCTTAATAAAGCACTGTCACTTTACCTTCCAACGGTTAGACTGTCCTGAAGGTGGTGTGGGCCCATAACCTGTTAAAATATTTGATGTGCTCATTTCACCATAGACAATATCACAATATCGTCACCCAACCATAGGCACGCAGCCACCCCCGAGCATAGTAACCTTTGACAGAGAAGCAGTACCAGACCTAACAGATAACCAAGAGAGAGCGCACCTCTCTCTCAAAGATAGCATACCAAGCAGAAAGTCCTAAAACCGTAAACCAAGACCAATACCCAACTACAGTCGTTGTAGTTGCACTCTTCCACTAGACTTGCGCACTACTTGACTTGTGTGAGCTTGTAAGAGAGTGTGTGTCCAAATAAGCTCAAGCACCCTCTATTTATAGTGCTCGTTGTCACATGTCTAGGTCAACTTCTCCTTTTAGAGGAAAATACTTTAATATTGATTCTTTTACTGAGGCGACTTGTCTTCTAGGGTTTTTACACCTCTGTTTACGGTTTCTCTAGCTTCCGGAATATTCTAATCTAGTCAGAAGTTACACATGGAGGTTGATACCTCTCGCAGCTACCATAATATCAACATCTATGTCTTGTGTTGTTGTTGCAGTTGGATGGTGTTTTCTGGTTCAATCTCATGCTACTATTGCAGCTAGGGTTTATCTGTTGGTTCTAATGTGGCTTTCCGGAATCATTCTATCTAGCAAAGGTTAAGGTGATTGGGGGTGGTTGTGTGACTATGGTTGGGTGACAATAGTGATATTGTCTATGATTAAAACGAACACATCGAATATTTTAACACTCCTAAGCCTTGAGAGGTA
>JASDQU011379211.1:0-23867 GCA_032191745.1 Picea mariana | reverse complement strand
TATATATATATATATATATATATATATATATAAGTTAGTACCATGCACTTCCCAGTTCATTACCATGCAACACAGTGCAATGTGCACACTTACTCGGGTGCGCGCAACACATAGACTCTGCACCTTGTCTTTGTTAACACTTTTCCGCACACTACTTTGATGCGCGTAACACCATAACCCAGTGTCCTTGGCTCACTAGGATAAATGTACGTTACATTTACACCTGGTTCTCGTGGCTCACCAACCTATATATACACTTACAAACAGTTCTGGACCAGGGACACTACAACTTCCCCATTATTAGAAGCATGCATATTTGTCACCCCTAACAAATGGCCTTCTAATAAAATCAAAATAATCTAGTGAAGGACTTTTTGGACACCTATGCATAGGCTCCTTTGATCTTCTCACCATTTCCAAATGGGATGGGTTGGTTATATGTTGCTTAGGCTTAATCAAGGCCTTCTCTTTAAAATCTCTATTACATGAAATCATTGAAGGGTAGACCTTCATCCTATGTTTTAATCTTTGATATTGGAGGTAATAATTAGGAAAATTGATATAGTTCACCTAGTGTGTGACTTTGTTCTTAATTAACAAAATATTGAGCGTCTTCTTCAAATCCATGGACAAGTTAACCTTGACCCAAGGATGTTTGGATGGATGGGAGGAAAACATCATTTGAGTATTTTGGAATATATGAGTTTCCAAAACATGGTGACTAATTAGTTCATGAATTTCTATAATGGAAAGTGAAGGCCCAAACATGGAAACATATTTTGAGCAGGTCTTTAGCTAAAAAGGCTTTTTTCAACTATAGGTAAATAAAGTCTTATAAGGATATATTATGAGAGCATTCTATTTTGAAAGATGATATGATACTATGCATTAAATGATTGGCATTGATCTAATATCATGCAGGGCATTTGAATATAGCATTATCTTTTCCCCAATACTTATCATTTTAATGATTAGATTTAAAAATAAAGCATTGTCCAACCTACATTTGTCTATTAACATTGGTTGTTTTTTTCTCCTTCAATAAAAAAATGTAACTTCTTGTTGATAACAATGAAAAGAGGTAACTTCTTATTCAAAATCTAGAAAACATAGAGCAATAAAAAGTTCTTGTGTCCCCAAAAACTAGGGTCTCTCTTCAAACACTTTATGATAATCAAATTGATTGTAAAATAAAGCAATAAAGAAATCTTTAGAACATAAAGATATATCTTAGTCATTTGTCTAGGTTGACTAGATCCACTAGTACAAATCGAAAGAGGAGCGTCAATACCTATTAAATCTACATATAATTACTCTAGTTTTAACATAGGTTATCTTAGGCAATAAGGGTACAATTTTGATTAAACATCCATCACCATCAAATTAATGTAACTACATTAATGCTACTTTATTTACTCTATTAATAATTATAAAAATTAATAAGGATTAATTAATATTTATGATGAATAATACACCCATTCTATATAATTAGGATGATAAATAGATACCATTCTTATTAGTCCCTGTCATAGGTAGAGAGGGACTATAGTGATTGATAATTCATTGACTTCATATTACTTTGTCCTTTGACCAAAAATATTTGCATATTATCTATTGTTGGAACCAAGGAATTGAAAACATCAATTTTTATATAATAAAAAGTACCATATTTTTCATGATCTGATTGGACAACAAAATGGAGGTCTTATTTCTGGCTTCACTATTCCTAATGTTATATATGTTGGCATATCCCAAGTATTTGATCGCATATGGCCTTTTTGAATCATATATTTTCTTATGCATTGGTCGAAGGTGGATTAATGCTAGCATTAGTTCGAATGTTTGGTTTAGCATTTTTTGCTAGGTAAATTTCTGGAAATGTTTGATATGCTGGCATATCCAAAGTTTGGACTTCGAATACATTCTCTACTATTCAAACTATTGTTACATAAATTATAATAAATTTTTGGGATACATGAGAGACCTGCCACATTGCATTTTTTTCTTAAATGTTTACATAGCATTTCTGATAGAATTAAATGTTTACCTAACAGGCTTGGAATCATTGAATGTTTACTTAGCAGGCTTGTTACAATACATTTTCTTTCATTTTATTTATTTATATGCTTCAGCGCCATTGCTGGTTCACTGGTTCATGCATGTGTTTTACATTTCCACTGATTTCTTAATTGCCTGTTGTTGTTCTTCTTGTTTCGTTGTTCATGTTGTTGTAGTTTTCACGTTTGGGGCTCTGTAACCGTGATTGGAACTACGTCATTTGTGGTGGACTGGTTGATGCTTTCTTGTTTGTTCGTTGTGTGTTGTTTATTTTTGTTTGATTTGACTTTGCAGGGTTTGGGTCCCGTGGATGCAGTTGGGCCTTTTTGTGCTTCTTAAATAGGTTGTTATTTGCAGCTTGTTTTTGTTTGCCTAGGTTTTGCAATGTTGGCAAGCTACATCTACAGTTGGATCTGTTGTTAAATTCTTTTGCAGTGGAATCTCCATAAAATACTATTAAGATAAAATAACATACAAAAAAATTTGCAGTCGATGTAAATTGCATCTCTTATGCATTGAACCAGAGTTTATCGGCCTTAAACTATATTTCATAGCTGGCGATGTTTTTTCCATGGTTTATGTTTTACTATGGTTTCATATTTATGAGAGTAAGTTTTGTTGTGTGAAAGATATAGTTGTTCTCTCCCTTTTTTACATCTTGTAAACTGTGTTTCTGGTTCTATAGTTTCTCACTTTTCTGTGGTCATTTCGACCAACCGTCATCCGGTTGCATACTTAACTAGTTTTATGGACGTGGCTTCGTGGATAGGTGTTATCGAACTATGGCGGCTCATGTTTGGTGTATACATATTGCACCCAAAAATTTCATGCTCTACAATTTGACCCCACACTCCTTGAAGCCACAACCATGCTTTTGCCTGTGATGAGTTTGTCTATCCTACCTACCTTTCCATACTTAGTCAAGTTTTCAAAGTTTGGTGGGTTGACACGTTTCCGGGTTCAGAAAATTTACAATCATTTGTTTCTCCCGTCCATCCCCACTACTTTTCGCCCTTCCCATTATGCTTTGAGAAGTCACAACCGACTAGACAGGTTTGAAAATATTATCTTTAATAAGCGGAAATCTTGAGGACATATCCCATTAAAATGAATAGACAGGCGAATATTATGGGATCTGGTAATTTATTTTTCCCACATTTTGAATTTGAAAAGAGAAAAAAAAATATTGGCTCTTTTGGTTTTCTTAAAGGCTTCGACATAGTGAACGAACGTGTCACCCATAAAGGCCTTGACGTCATGTCCCTCTTTAATATTGTGCATATCTTAGATGTTAGATTTGAGAATCAGATCGGATATGGGAATGTTAATACATGCTATTAGTCAATATTCAACGTACATATTAGAAAAGATTGGAATTAATAAGTGAAAATATCAAGAACATATGTAACTAAAAAGAATTAACAGAAAATCTACAGAAGATCATCCAACGCTGCTTTTAAATACTTATTCCTTTTTCTCTCTATCATCAAAGAGTTGTGCTTTAGCGTGCCTTCGTACTAATGGTCTTTGTCATGGACATGTAAGACAACTTAGAGATGCGATTGAGGCCCAGATGAAAGAAGAGAGACTGGTTTTATGTGACGTGATCTTTGAATAAAAAAAAAACTTTGTCATCCAACAAAAACACAGAGAGGAGGGAAAAAAAAGAACAAGTATCTTCTGGTTGGTGTTCTCCCTGTATTCGATGCTTTGGTTGGTTGAAAAGGTTGCCTAGAGATTTGTTTGTTGAAATTTTTTGTTTTCTTGTTGGGAGTTGTAATCGATTTTAAGGTCACGTGCAAAATACTTCTTCGTTGAAGTATATAGTTTCTTTCAACAACATAGATTTTCCAAGTGTATCGATTTCTACAGATCGCACAAGAATTTCTCTTCCTCAGGGGAATCGCACTTACCGTGGCTTGAAAAATGGTTTGTGATGTTCGTAAACGATGCGAAATATTACTCCATTTGCGAATGTAACCAGAGGTGGGTAACAAAAACTCTATGGGTGGATAAAATGTCATATTATCACTACAAAAGTTTTTATTTCTAGGTTTGTTGAGATACTTCTGGGTGTGGTAATCGACTTGACAGAAAGCCATGTTGTTTGTCAAAGTTTGTTCAGTTTCCTCTGGATGTAGTTGCAGACTCCACATATTTGGTGTCATCTCCGAACATTCCAGACCTTTCTGTGGGCCGCCATATTTTCCATCGCTATGAGGAAAGATATATTCTGATGTGATCTACAACATTTGATACACTTGTTAGATCTGTGTTGATGCGTTCTGCAACATTTGATACACTTTCCATACCTGTGCTGCTCGAAGAAGCCATGTACTTCAACAAAATAACATTTTGCCGCTGCCTTGCACGTTCATTCCAATTTATTGTAATAAAACAAATAAGTTCAACATACAAATCTTCAAGTAGGATTTTCAACCAAACAGATGATTGAATACAGGGAGAATAGTAGTCAGAACATACTTGAATTTTTTTCCCATCCCATAGCTAATGTCACATAAAACGACTCCCTCGACTTTCAATTTGGCTGGATCACATTTCTAAGTTGTCTTGGATGTCAATGGTCAGAAACATTGCAAGCAAAGCACCTTAAACCCCAAGTTTTTGACGACAGAGGGAAATTATTACTTGACAAACAATGGAATGTTTAATAACCATCCATTGCAAGCAATCCATATCTGGAAGAGACAAGCTATTCAAAAAAATGGGATAGATCTAGTCGAAAACACTAATTAAGTCCAAGACCAGAAATTGATGTTCAAATCCTTTTTTACGAATAAAGGATTTGATTGTCAAGAAAACTATCAACAAGCTTCATCAATGTACATATTTTTCCTGGTCGGTGGCAGGCCAAATCATAATCATTGTGGCAAATAATCTCAGCTGTATTTTGTAACCCATATTATTTGAATATAGAATAATTGTGGTTTTTTTTTTTAATAGTGTTTTCCAATCTCTGGTATTGATTTTCATTTTATTTTGTACATTTTTTCCCTGTGTGTTGTTAAACATGGACAACAAGCTTTTCTTTTTTCTCATCACTACTTCAATTTAAATAAAGGCTATTATGTTTGTTGCTTACATTTTACATTGAAGAATAATTTATCATAGGCCATACTTATGTGGCGCAGACCCTATACTTAAAGAAATAAATTGGAGGACCCGTCCTACTTTTATTCTTCGGGTCCTGTAAATATAATGAATTAATGACTTACGACAAGGCAGCTCAAGTGTTGACACAATGTTCCTGTTCAATATCTTGCATATATTGCAGCTTCTTTTGTTGGAATAAATATAAAAACTTCCTCTTGGGCAAAACTTATCCAATTATCTGGCCATCGGGTCCCGAGGTTGCGGTATTCAACAACTATGTTCCCTGTTTCGTCATATACATCTTGCAACCAAATAGCTTTCGTGATCTGCAAATTATGATTTAACTAGTGATAACTCACTAGGGGTTTGAAAAGCTTGGCATTAATAAATGAATGCCTGAAGCTACTTTAATTACTTAAATCACACCAAATTTTCATTACATTTAATTTTATTTAGATATTAATGTGTATGGAGAGTTGACATTTTCTCATGTCATTGCAAGGAATACAATATGAATAGATGATAAGGAGTTTATCTCATTGAAACCACAATAAAAATTCATGATTATTGTTGCGTTATATACATCTTGCAGTCAAAAATTTCGTGGTTTCAATGAAATTTGCGAACTGAAGAGCATTCTGCAAATTGGGAGATCATTTGCATTTGAAACAGAAACAATCCATTGATATATATTAGTATGGATACTATTCAAATAAATATCGAAACTTTCTCCAATAATACATATTAGTATGAATACTATTAAAATAGATATCAAAACTTTCTCTTGGCCAATACTTAGCCAATTATCTGGCCACCAGGCCCCGAGTTGGCGGTATCCAACACCTATGTCCCCTGTTCCATCATATACATTTTTCAGCCAAATGACTTTAGTGATCTGCAGTTTATGCTTTTACTGGTAAGAACCCACCAGGGGTTCAAAAACATTGCCATTAATAAACGAAAAAAAATATTTTTCGACTGTCAAATACTTATCCATTTTCCCCTTTTTGTTTTCTCATTCATTATCGCTTTCTAGTTTTATACTTAGTCGTCTTTCTATGATTGGTGGTTGCAGGGTTCGTGGGCTAACATATCTTCATCTCCATCTGTATCTTCCCATGACGAATCTGACCGGCTGTTGTTCCTTTCCATAATTAGTCAATTGTAAGGCCGCGGTTGCCAGGCTGGCGCATACAAACTCGCCTTTCTTCTTCCCGCCTGTTATCGCTTTCTGGATATATACTTAGTCTCCTTTCTATGATATTTGGTTCTAGGGTTTGCGGGATGACATGTCTTCATATCCATCTATATCCTCATATGATGAATCCGACCGACCGCTGTGCCTTTCCATACTTAGCCAATTTTATGGCCGTCATTTCCAGATTGGTGCTTACGAACTTGACTGTTTATTGTTCCATTATAAAACATATTGAAATCAAAACATCTGTGATCTACAATTCCACCACGGGTTCCTCGTATACATTAACTTCGTTCAAAGTATCTTTCACTACCTTTCATCCCCACGAACTTCACGTCCTTCCTGATATACATTAACTATGCTCTTACTAGTGACAACTGGACACACTAGTACGAAATAATTGGTGCCCATTGCTTCACTATATACAAATTGACAACCGGACTTCGACATCGTCCCCTCTTTCATGTTACACATTATGCATTGAAATGTTTCGAACTATACAATTTGGTCGTCGGGGCCTTGCATCCTCTGGAGAAACCTTGTGACCGTATTTTGGATCCACGCATTGGCGGGTTGACGAAAAATCCAAGTCCTAGTCACTATTTCTTGTTCTGCCCATCCCCATACTTCTTTCCAGATATGTAACACCAAAGGTTTAATACTAGAACGACATCATGCAACAAGCGTAAAAAAATCATCATTAATAAGCAAAAGTCGGGACAACCAACCATCCCTAGAGAACCTGTCCAGAAACATGCAAAGAAGATCTTTCTTAGAGAAAGCAAGTCCCGACTAGCATTTCCGTGTTCCATACTTGCACACTTTTTCCATTGCGGGTTACCGGATTGACGGCCTCAAAATTGTGCTTCGAATTTTCGGTGAGTTGCAAAGAGCACCCAGAGTTCCACAATATATAATTTGTCCGCAGGAATGTATAAAACTCTTAATTCTCTTCCCCCCCCCCTCTATTATCCCTTTCTGGTTCTATATGTAGTCGCAGGTATATGATCAGGGCCTCATGGATTCACAAATTGACAACTCTTTATCCATATACTCACACCATGAGCCTGATCGACCGCGGTCCCTTTCGATACTTAGCCAATTATGTAATCACAGGTCCCGTGTTTGCAATATCCAACACCTATGTCTCCTGTTTCCTCATATACATCTTGCACCCAAAGAACTTTCGTGATATGCAATTTATGCCTTTACTGGTGAGAACTCAACAGGGGTTCAAAACAATTTTCTTTAATAAGAAAATAGTAGATGTTCTTCTGTGAGATACTTAGTGATTTTTCCATTGTCTTCTTCCCGTGTATTATCGCTTTCTAGTTGTATACTTAGTCGCCTTTCTATGATCGCGGGTCCCAACATTAGTGTGTTGACATATATTCATCTCCATCTATATCCTCAGATGAGGAATTCGACCGACCGTTGTTCCTTTTCATACTTAGTCAATTTTATGCCCGCGATTGCCACGTTGGTGCTTTCGAACTCTGCTTCTTCTTGTTCTGTGATATACATTGTCCACTCAAAATTTTTGTGATCTACAATTCCACTGTGGAGTCCGTCCTTTTTCCCGTTTTTTCTTCCCGTGTATTATGGGACTATAAAGTATGGGCATGAGATTTTATAGATCATGTACGGAGTCTACATTCCATATGTAGCTACTTTTTGGATCGCGGGTTCTCAGGCATGCAAGCTCAAAATTGTCCTCCGTTGTTCTGTGCCCTCCAAATAACACCTAGAATTCCATGATATACAAATTGAATGCGGAATTCCCAGAATTATGCATTCCATACAAATATGACCGACCGTTGTTCCTTTTCATACTTAGTCAATTTTATGCCTGTGGTTTTCGGGTTGGCGCTTTCGAACTCTGCTGCTTCTTGTTCCATGATATACATTTTCCACTCATAATTTTTGTGATCTACAATTCCACCATGGACTCCTTCATCCTTTTTCCATGTTTTTCTTCCCATGTATTATGGGACTATAGAGTATGGACATGAGATTTAATAGAGCATGCAGGGACTCCACATTCCATACGTAGACACTTTTTGGATCGCGGGTTCTTGGGCGGGTGGGCTCAAAATTAGGCCTCCATTGTTATATGCCCTAGAAATAGCACCTAGAATTCCACGATATAAAAATTGACAAGCGGACCTGCGGGCTGGCTAGCTCAACATTGCACTTATTTTCTATACTAAATTAGCTCTTACTAGTGACAACTGGACACACTGGTACGAAACAGTTGGCATCACACCCTCTGCAATATAGAAATTGACTACTAGATTCTGACATCGTCCACTCTTCTGTGTCACAAATTATGCATTCAAATATTCTGATTGATATAATTTGAATGTCGGGGCCTCGTGTCTTTTGGAGAGACCTTGTCAGCCTCTTTTGGATCCTCTTGTTGTCAGGTTCACAAAATGTCCAATTCTTGGATACTGTTTCGGGTTGGTCCTTTCGAATTTTGTTGGTTCTTGTTTTGTAATATACGTCTTGTACTCAAAATTTTCGTTCTCTACAATTCCACCACGCGCTCAGCCCTTTTTCCCTTTTCTTTCTCTCGTGTGTTATCACCTTCTAGTTATATACTTAGTCTCCTTTATATGATCACGGGTACCAACATTGTCAGGCTGACATATCTTCATTTCCATCTATATCCTCAAATGATTAATTTGGTTCACTGTTGTTCCTTTCCATACTTAGCCAATTTTATGGCCGCACTTGCCAGGTTGGTGCTTTCAAACTCTGCTACTTCTTGTTCCGTGATATACATCTTGAACTCATATATTTCGTCATCTACAATTCCACCATGGATTCCTTGAACTTGCAAGATTCATTCTACCACGGTTCAGAAATGTTTCAAAGTATCTGTCGCTATCTTACATCCCCACTAACTTCCTGTCGTTCCTAATATACATTGGTTGTGCTCTTACTAGTGAGAACTGTACACAATGGTACAGAACAGTTGGCATCTGGCCCTTTGCAATATACAAATTGACTACCGGGTTCACATCTTGTACTCAAAATTTCCCTGATCTACAATTCCACCACGGAATCCTTAGTCCTTTTGCCCTTTTCTTCTTCTCGTGTATTATGGCTTTCTAGTTATATACTTGGCCACCTTTCTATGATCACAAGTTCCAGTGTTGGCAGGTTGGCATATATTTATCTTCATATATATAATCACATGATGAATCTGACTGACCATTGTTGCTTTCCATACTTATCCAATTATATGGCCACGGTTGTCAGGTTAGGGGTTTCAAACTCTGCTGCTTCTTGTTCCGTGATGTAGCACTCAAAACTTCCATGATCTACTTTTCCATCATGAATCCTTGAACTCGCAAGATTCACGCTACCACTGTTCACAAATGTTTCAAAGTATCTGTCACTGCCTTCCATCCCCACTAACTTCTTGTCCTTCCTAATATACATTAGTTATGCTCTTACTAGTGACTCTTACTAGTGACAAATGCACACATTGATATGAAACAGTTCACATCCGCCCCTCCGGAATATAAAAATTGACCACCGGGTTCCAACATTGTCCCCTCTTCCGTGTTACATATTATGCATTGAAATATTTCAAACGATACAATTTGACCTCTGGGACCTCAAGTCTTCTGGGGAGACCTTGTCAGTCTATTTTGGATCCTCGTGTTGACGGGCTCACAAAATCTCCAATTCTTAGTCATTGTTTCAGGTTGGCACATTCCAACTCTACTGCTTCTTGTTCTGTGATATACATATTGAACTTAACATTTCCGTGATTTACAATTCCACCAAGGACTCCTTAAGTCATTTTCCCCTTTTCTTCTTCCCATGTATTATCACTTTGTGGTTATATACTTAATCACTTTTCTACGATGGAAGGTTCCAGCATTGGCGGGCTGACATATCTTCATCTCCATCTATATCCTCACATGAAGAATCTGACCAACCACTATTCCTTTCCATACTTATCCATTTTTATGGTCACGCTTGTTGGGTTGGCGCTTTTGAACTCTATTGGTTCTTGTTCTGTGATATACATATTGCACTCAAAATTTCTGTGATTTACAATTCCACCGCAGACTCCTTAGTCCTTTTCCCCTTTTCTTCTTCCCATGTATTATCACTTTGTTTTTATATACTTATTCTCTTTTCTATGATCGTGGGTTCCAGCGTTGGCGGGCTAACATATCTTCATGTCCATCTATATCCTCACATGATGAATCAGACCGACCGTTGTTCTTTTCCATACTTAGCCAATTTTATTACTGCGGTTGCCGCGTTGACGCTTTCCAACTCTACTGCTTCTTGTTCTGTGCTATACATCGTACACTCAAAACTTATGTCATCTACAATTCCACCGCGGACTCGTCAAACTCACAATCTTTACTCTACCACAACTCACAAATGTTTCAAAGTATCCGTCATTGCCTTCCATCCCCACTAACTTCTTGTCCTTCCTGATATACATTAGTTACACTCTTACTATTGATATACAAATTGCCCTTTGGACTGTCCTACCATACCCTCTTCGGTGTTACACGTATTGCACTCAAAAACTTATGAGACATACAATTTAACCCTCGTGCCCTCACCTCCAACAATTGTACCTTGTAAACCTATTTTGAAGATGCTTTTTCCCGTACCTGCAACCTCCGTACTTTATTAGTATGCAATTAGAAACCTTTCATGGTAACAGTTGACCATGCAGGAACCGTCAACATTGTCATTAATGAGAAAAATGCTCGAGGAGATCTCCCATTATTATGGATTAAACCAAGATCTGGGAAGACTTATTTTTTCCCTTTTGATTGTTCATCTTGAACACGTGTCGTCGTGTTGGCCCGCTCAAGAAATATACAATTCTTAATCTCTCATTTCCGTATCCGCCATGTTCGCATTTTTATGTATGCAATTACTAATGTTTAATGATAAAAATGCATCATGCAACAGACGTCCAAATTGTCATTAATGAATGAAAGTCTCGAGGAGATCTCCCATTCACACACATTGTACCAAGATTTGCACAAGGTTATATTATCCCTTCCAACTTTTCATTTCATTCATCATCTGGAGAAAAAACACATTCTTGTAGACTTATGGCAGGAGGTCGACAACAGTTTTGTGGAGATACAGTAAATATCTTCGGACATCAGGACCAGAACTTCTAGTGGTCTAGGGCATACTTTTACTATTCATCCCATTCCGCCTAGAATGAAGTGATTTGGACTTATGGAATCGCTCGTGGAGGCTGCGTCCCTCAGGTTTTTTACTGTAAGGAAGTGGTCTCTTGTTGTGCTGAAAAATATATTCTAAGCCAAAGAATTATTCCACTGCACGACCATTCTCTTGTTTCTTTGTTGCCTCAGGTCTTCTGCAAGATGTTAAAATTGTCGGAGCCAACATTAACATTCAGAGGACAAGACTGCAATCAGTTCCTAGAAAAACATGATAACAGGTTGGACATATTGGCCGAGTTCCTCGAAGATCTGACAACAATTCCTCAACATATCACAAAGTTGCAGGTAAGTTCCTTTAGAAATCCATTCTGGGATATTGATTGGTTGTTTACAAGAATAACGGGACATGCATCCATGACAAGCATTTCCCATATAATTATTTATATTTTGTACTTCACAGTCAAGGAACAATTCATTTTCGATTGGGGGAAGCTAATTTCCATTGAGATCTATTCCCAGTTGTCATGATTCAAAGAATCGAGTAAATTTAATATGTCATCCTACTTGATTTTCGCAAAAGTGCATTGTTTTCCATTTCCAAAACTTTCTCTTTCCAATAAAATAAACTGTGGATTCGACCCAGTAACATTATGGTACGAGGCCTTGTGGAGGCACAAGGCCTCCCATTGTTTTTATGAAGTTTTTAATGGCTTTGTCTTAGTTTTCAAAGATTTGTTGTTAGGGAAGGATGCTCCCCGGATGTCTGGCTAGGCAACCAAGTTTTTGAACAGGAAGAGCACACTTGAACAAAAGGAAAATCATAGTGTACTCATGGTCTTTGGCTCTAAGGAAAATCATGATTTCCTTCCATGCCACATCATGGACAAGATGTTTTTTGCAAAAATAGCAAGGCAATACAACCATTGGTTGCATTTTTTTCATGACAAGCAAAAAAAACAATTCATTCCTCTTCCCTGGAAAGTCGGAGACTTTGTGTGCAGAAACGTCAACAAGATTGATGAATTTTCTGACCATTTCAAGAAATTGAACCTAACGTATGCTGAAAGGTTAAAAGGGTTCGACCCTAATGGGATTTTTCGAGAAAATTTACTGACAGTTGGCTTTAATAGCTCTTTTATTCATAGACACCTAACTGAAGACAGGGACAATGACAACAACAATGTTGTTTCTGGTAATTTCGATGCAGAGACATTGCAAAGCACAACTAAATTGTATAGACAATAGGGAAAACTATCTGGTGAGAAGAGTGCCCCATCCCCCGCCAGCACTCCCAAGAGAACGACATCACGGAGCATCACTTCAACGTCCCACCCCAGTAAGAAAGAAACCCACAAATCTTTGAACGGAGGAGGAGATAAGAAGCCTCCTCACATAAATATTGATAGTTATCAAAAAATTCAACTGATGAAGAAGAGAAAAAACAATGCAGGGCAGGCGGACAAACCCAAAATTGAAAGTGAACAGGTGCAACTTGAAATTGAAACTAAGCACATGCACAAAATTGAGCTGTCCGTAGTGGAAATAGCTGATACCGAAATTTTTTACGAAGATGAATCCTTCTTATTCTAGAGCATTGTTTTCGACAACCAATATAAAATTATGGTCATTGAAAAGAGATCAGGAAAGGAAAATCTCGCACAGAGATTAACTTTAGGAAAATGCGGCCGTCCCAAATCTCCCTATTTCACCAAGTAACCGGTGATTCTCTTCATGATTCCATTGGAGGAATTGAAGACGAAAATTCCAGAGTGAAAGAATGCCTCAATGAATTTGGGCAGGCTTTCATTACAACCCCAGAATTTGCCAGTCCTTTAGCAAAAAACGTGTCTGCTACCACTGCAACCAAGATGAAAGTATCCTCTACCCTCCTTGCATTCTCTAGAGCCCTTATAAAGAATAACATCAACAAAATAATGTAGCTAGTTATTGAAGCCTGAGAAACATCACAAAATTTAGTTTCCTTCGAAAAGAAGGCAAATGATTTGCTCGAACATTTGGAGAAGAATTTAAAAAATGATCAGCATTTCTATGAAGAGGTGTTGACCCATTTTTCCAACCATGTTGTCAACACATCAGAACTGAAAATAAGACAAGAGAAACTCCCCTCCCCAAAGAGAACCAAAAAAGTAAAAACATGTTGGCAAAAGAAAGTTAGGAACCTAGAGCTCATTGTCGAATCATGTAAACAAGCCATATCAAAAAAGGAAGATTTATTCACAAGCTTGATCCAAATAGACTTAGCCAGAAGTACCAATGAGGTTCAATACCCAAACTTAATTCTCAAATCCTTATCAATCACCAAAGAAGCCTTCCATGAACAAATTGATATTTTAAAGGGGTTTTCTTTCGAAAAGTTTTACGGCATAGTTGAACATCGTGTATATGAGCTCGAGCGCTGGGTACTAGACTATGTGGCACACAATGAAGAAATTGAACAGAGTCTGCATAGTATTTCAATGGATCTAAGGAAATTAGAAAACGACCTTTATGACATATAAATCCGGGATGAAATCAACATGGCCCCCATGAGAAGCTACATCGAAGAATGGTTCCAATAGAGAATGGACAACCTCATCCAGGAAAGGCAACAACCGGCCGACATGACTCCACTGACCATCACATCGGCTTCATAGTAAGTCTATGCCTGCCTCTTGTTTTCTTTATCAATCCAGTTTAAATCTATATTGTCATCTTGTTTTCTTTATCAATCTAGTTATTACCCCTTTAAATAGAAAATTGTAACCAAAGACTCATAACTTGCAATTTCTTCTTTTCAAGTCTTCCTCTCTACCATCGCGCACTTCTTCTTTCGACATTCATAATTCTTGTACTTATTTCCTTTTATGGTTCGCGGGAGCCCCAATCCCAGTCTATATGACAAACACATTTAAATTTCCAGAAATATGTAACAGACATTATTAATTTTTGATAAATTTCAAAGAAAACTCATTTAGAATACCTTTATTGTTTGCTAAATTTTGGGTGTCCAGGAACCTTTGTTGTTTGTTCCAAAGAAAACTAATTCGAGAATGCTACAATTTTTGTGTCCTATTGTATGCTAAATTGTTTTTGTCAGGGAACCTTTGTTGATATAATTGACGTTACTACTTTCAAAGAAAACTAATTCGGTAATGCCTTTGTTGCACGACGTTGTTACTATTCTATTGTTTAAAAAAAAACTATTTTGGAAATGCTAATTTTTTTGTGCTTTTGTCCACGAACCTATGTAACAAACGTTATTACTATTCTATTGTATGCTACATTTTTTTTGTCCAGGAACCTTTTAAATGTTCTTGTAACAAACGTTCTTACTAGGAACCTTATTATTATTGTACACTAACTTTTTTTTGTCCAGGCTCTTTTTAAATCTTTCCTCTACTATCAAACTTAGATACTAGGAACCTTTGTTGATGTACCAGACATTAATATTTTTTGATAAATTTCAAAATAAACTAATTCGAGAATACTAAATTCTGCATGGATACCACATATACTTCAACTTGCTACCCACGTATATGTAGTCGGTCGCATTTATTCTCATTCCAAGACAAAGACTATGTTACCATACAACACTTATTAATATACTTATTAGTTGCTTCTAAAATTTTAAAGTTCATATGTTTTTATTTAATTTTTGTTTTTCATTTATTTCATATCAAAATAAAAAAGTTTATGATTCCCCACAAGTATGTGAATAGATATATCTTTAACCATTGTTAATGCTATTACTATCTTAAGCATGAACTTATATAGTTATCATTTTCATGCCAACAACACCGTGATAATATCCAATTAATACGTCATTTTCATGTCAGCAAAATTGATAATATCGAAGTAATACGAGCATTATTTTAAGTAAAATATTTTATTTATGATTGTGTAGTGTATAATTAATATTATTGAAACCATGGAAGCCCATTAATTACGATTTACTCGTTTTTCATCATATAAGAAAAACCATAATAGATTAAAATATTTTGATTGCTAGCTTTCAATATTTGAATGATCGATATTCACGATGGAAGGAAGAAGCCATTATTAAATTATCTCACCTTCCACTTATGTGAATATTTGATTTTTATCTCATTATTGAGATCGTTATGCCATACTCCAAGGCTTGACCTCACAAGAAAAGGTAGTGCACAATTCAAGACAAAAGCATGTCCTCTCCACTGTGATGGAGATGGAAAAGTGGGGCAAAGTAACTTTTGACTTTTAGGCCCATGATTGTTTAGAGGAACACTGAGTGGAAACTTTGTGTCATCCCCACTTTGACATTTGTTATGTGCTTACAAATTTTCCTTTTAAAGGGAAGATCCATCACCCCATCAATGTTATATTGGGAGATCATGTGAAGAGGTTATCAAATTATAATATGAGATAGGAAAATTATGATGAGATATGTGTGATATTTTATAGGATATCATGTTATCCATTTGGTTGATGAATCATGAAGGAGCATCATAGAGGTTAAAAGGAATTTTCCAAGCCAATTTAGTGATTGTTTGATTTGACAATGACATACACTATTGTATTATTATTAACATAAGAAAGATAATTTTGAAATTGTTTTATTTCTCACGAGGGTTGTTACTATAAACCATACCATCTAATTTTAATTGGTTTATTATGTTGATTATTATGTATACATGTTTAATTATTTGTTTAATGATTTATGTATTTTGTTTATGATTATTCTATGTGTTAATTTTAAGATTTTTTCATGGATTATTGTTATGGTTTTCAATGCCCCAATACTCAAGAGAGTAGGATTTAGTAATGTATCAAAACAATAAGAATAAGAATAATGTTTAAGCATTGTGGCTTTTGGGAGCATTCTAAAAACTTTGGTTTCATAAATTGGAAGACAAATTTTTGACAAGAAATAATTAAGTTAGTAATTTATACACTATAGAGAAACATTTCAAACAAAAATAACTATTATTTTCCTATGGAAGCAATGTTATTATGACATAGGATATATATCACTAAAAGACCCTTATTTATAGGATAAATTCCAATCTAAATTAAGTTGAAAATTAGACCTAAGTTCCATCCACGCTAGAATCGTAGTCCAAATATTTAAACCCTTCAAACAACACCTCAATTGTTTTTAAAATTTAGTGGATCTATTAGAACTTTGACCATAGTGTTTAGCCAAATTCCAACAAAGATGACAAGAAATATCCATTTTGGGTAACCCTTATCAAAATATAGTTGTTAGTGATTTTATCTCGAGTGGAATTGAAGAGCATGTTATAGAATGTTTGTTATGGATGTAGCTCAACAAGGGACATTAGCTACATGTTCCTTATGCATATTATTCAAATAAATATCATTGATTTTCCCACTATGAGAAACGGAAGAGTAAGGGAAATGTAATTTTTTGCCTATTTAGGAACCATTGTCTGAGATTGTGGGTCCTCCTATTCTCCAATGTCTATATTATGTCTTATATTTTGCATCTTCTATCTCATGATCGGGGTTAAGTGGGTCCATGGTTGCTAGAAACAATGTGATGCAGGAGCATCATAGACTTCCAAGTCATCATTGAAATTGAGCTTCTAAAAGTAATATGACATCATAAAGAGGACGAGATCCTTGTGTAACCATCTAAAAGTCCACATATTTGGTTTATTAAAACCCTTGTAATATGACCAAATTTGTTCATTGAGAGATTTTGAGATTAGAAGGAGAAATCTTAGAGATAGTCTGAGAATAGATAGGATGTGATGGCTATGTTTTATTTTATATAATGTAACTTGCAATCATATAAAGCGACGACATCCAAGAGAGTGTGGATAAGGATATTCGAGGCGCCATAATTGTGTAATGGTAGAATTTTGTAGGATGTAATGGTAACTTTATAGAACTTCAGTTTTCTGTTGATATATTCATGTGTATATGAATTCAATATTAAATGGTGATGATTGATTATATGTGCTCATAGTCAAATCGTGATCGTGATGATAATATCCATCTTGGTTGTATTCTATGTGTATTGAATGTTATTATATTGCAAATTGTGTTTCTACTAAACTTGTCATCTAATAATTGTTGTTATGTGAGGTTGTTAGAAATTGCATGTATGAAGCCACTGATTCATTTTCAAACTCGTGGATTGTTAATTTAGGGAGAATATATATTGTGATGGTTGAAGTTATTTCCATCATTTTAGTTATGAAATGATCCATTCGGATCTCTACACCTTGGAACTTGTTTGATGGTATCAAGAATGGAACATTTGGTTTTATGGATCTTACTCTCAAGTGTACATTGTGTATGTTAAACTGATGCTTAAATTTGTGTTCAGGATAATTCGTGGGCCAATAACCCACAAGTACCAGGATCAAAATTGATGATAAATAAATATTTGTGACCCAAAGATTCAGTCTTCATCAAGTGGTATCAGAGCAGGAAAAGTTTTCCTGTGTCTGAGTGGGTAGATGAAGAAGCCAAAGAAGAGCATAGGATGCTCAGAAGGTTATAGAGGAGAGAATCAATGATACCAAAAGGTCAATCTTAGGAGAAATATTGATGAGGCATTGGGTAGCAGGTGCAAAGGCTTGCTACAGAGGAAAGGATTGGTTGCATCTCACTATCGATCATTGTGGAGAAGCTCATCTTTATGATGGAGCCATACATGAAAGAAGAGAAATAATACCAGAGGCTGAAGATGAACATGGTTCAATAACAACAATGGAGACACATGATCAGGAGATCATGAAAATTTTAACACTGGGATTCTGATGCAGGAGAATCGTAGCCTTCCAAGTCATCATCAAAATTGAGCTTATAGAAAGAATATGTCATGTTAAAGAGGACAATATCCTTGTATAACCATCTAAAATTCCATGTATTTGGTTTATTAAATCCCTTGTAATACGAGGAAATCTATTCGTTGGAAAATTTTGAGATTAGAAGGAGAAATCCTAGAGATAGTCTAAGAATAGATAGGATATGATGGTTATGTTTTCTTTTATATAATGTAAGTTGCAGCCGTATGAAGGGGAGGTGGCCAAGAGAATGTGTATCACACTAGTCAAGGCTTCATAACTGTGTAATGGTATAAATCTATAGGATGTAATGGTAACTTAATAGAATTTTGGTTTTATGTTGATATATTCACGTGTGTATGAAATTGGGATTAAATGGTGATGAATGATTAGATGTATTCATAGTCAAATCGTGATCATGATGATATTATCTAGCTTGGTTGTATTCCATGTGGGTTGAATGCTATTATATTGCAAATCTTGTTGCTACCATACTTGCCATCTAGTCATTGTTGTTGTGTGAGGATTTTAGAAATTGCATGTGTGAAGCCACTGATCCATTATCAAACTCCTGGATTGTTGATTTAGGGAGAATCTATATTGTGATGGCCGAAGGTATTTCCATTATTTTAGTTATGAAATGATCGATTCAGATCTCTACACCTTGGAACTTGTTCGATGGTATCAAGAATGGTACATTTGGTTTTATGGAGCTTACTCTAAGGTGTACATTGTGTATGTTAAATTGTTGCTTAAATTTGTGTTCAAGATCATTTGTGGGCCCATAACCCACAAGTCTGAGGATTGAAATATTAGAAAAATGGGATCGTGGATAAATAAAATAAAATAAATGAAGAAATAAAACACAAAATATACACAATACAATAGAGACATAGATATATGTGGTTCACCCAGTGTGGTCTACATTCACTAGAGAAATATCCAGATCCTTCCTTTTTATTATCCAACAAATGAAGGGATATAACCTACAACATACCCATTGTAACTTCCTCTTATTTCTCTCATAGTTTCTTCTCTCATAATACAATATTCACTCACACTCACACAGTCACGATACAATTCATTATAAAAGAGGGTTTCCTTCTAGGAAAAAAAAAACCCTAACATAAATTCTACCATTAGATATGTGACCTTATAATCAACAGATCAGATTGACTATGGAATTACAATATTTTACAAGGCAATTTTCCCAAAAACTTCTTTCGGTGGCGCTGACCCTAAACACCTTCCAGGGGGTGCTCCATAAAGTGTATTCTCCCCNACCCCCCTGTCGAGAAATGGGATCCAAATGCGATTGAAAACAAGACCTCTGAATCAAGAAGATAATCAAGCTCCAAAAACCAATAATCTCCCACATGGAGATTGATCACAGTAACTCCACTATTATTGTACCTATTGTACTATAATCCACCTTGGAACTAGAAAAATTATCATCTTCACCTTCATGCTTGAAGGGAAACTGAAACTGAGAAAGAACTCATTTTCTCCTTGGTTACTACCTTTGTTAACATGTCTGCAAGATTCTAGCTAGTATGTATATTTTCCAACTTAAATTGTCCATCTTCCAAGATGAATTGTATGAAATGGTACCTGATTTGTATATGTTTAGTATTAGAATGAAAGGTTGAGTCCTTTGCAATATGAGTGGCACTCTGGATGTCACAGTACAACCTGTTATTCTCCTGTTGCCTTCATAATTCCTCCATAAACCTCTGTAACGAAATCATCTCTTTGCTAGCCTCTGTAGCAACAACATACTTTGCTTCCATTGTTGAAAGTGAAACCACTTTTTGTAGTTTCTAAATCCAACTTACTATTGTTCCACCTATAGTAAGAACATACCATGTGATGCTCCTCCTACTATGTTTATCACTTTCCATATCTGGATCAACATATCCATGGAGAACAATGTTTGAACCTCCAAAACATAATTCATGAGTAGCAATACCTCTCAAATACCTAAGGATCCATTTTACTGCCTCCCAATGTTATTTACTTGGATTGTTCATATACCTGCTTACAACTCCCACTGCATGTGCAATATATGGTCTTGTGCACACCATCACATACATCAAACTACCAATTATTGATGAATAAGGAACCCTAGACATGTATTCTATCTACTCATGTGTCTTGGGACACATTTCCTTGGCTAATTTGAAATGACTGGAAAAAGGCGTATTAACTGGTTTTTCATTCTGCATTCTAAACCTATCCAACACCTTCTCTATGTACTCACCTTGAGACAATGTTGATTTGTGATTTTTCTTGTCTCTTGTTATTCTCATACCAAGAATTTTCTTTGCAACACCCAAATCCTTCATCGCAAAGGAATTAACTAATTTCCTTTTTATCAAATTTATATCCTACATGTTAGACCCTACAACAAACATGTCATCTACATACAATAGCAAGATAATATAGCTTCCTTTTTCTATCCTCTTAAAATAAACACAATGATCATAATTGCATATATTATAACCTCACTACAAGGAAAAGACCTTTAAGCGGAGGTTTCTAGTATTACAAAATTGACAAAAATTATCAAAAAACTCCACTACAACATATGTTATCGATAGTCGTTGTTTTTGTGGAAGCTATAACAGAAGTTTATTATAACTTAAAAAATCTGGGTGGCCGAAGGTGTTAGCGTATTTTTACAAATCGGTGTGTTTGTATAAGTCCCAAGCACCAGTGCATACATACACTTACAATACTGGTGTTTTCCACTTAACTTCAAGCACCAGGGCAGTAAAATATGAAAGCACGGGGGTAGTAAAATATTTAAGGACCGTGGTGTTTGTCTCATAAGAACTGGGGCTTTAACATAAAAATGTACCAGGATAGTTAAATATAATTAAGCATCGAGGATTTTTGCATAGAAAGCATCAACGCGTTATTAATAAGAAGGCACTGATGCTATATAAAATAATATGCACTAGTGCGCTACAGGGAAAAATGCCCCGGTGCATTAAAAATCTAAAGCACTGGTTCTTTTCAGTAACAAACAAGTCTCAGTGCTTATCAATAACACAATAGCGTCGGTTTGTATCAATAACACATACACATCGATGCTTCATATAAGATTAATGCATCGATGGAAAAAAATTAATATAATTTTGTGGTATTAAATTAATATTGAAACCAATGATAATTGATTACATAAAAGCACCAGTGCGAATTTCATATGAAACACACCGGTGAGTTTTAATATTAAATGTGTCGATAAGATTAATAGTTAAAATACACTGAGAAACATCGACTGTTGATAGTGAAATTATTGTTATTTTTTAATTCCATTATTTATCAAAACATTTACATATATCTTATATTTTGATTAGTGAATTTGGATATGATGTTTGGATTAATTTGTTATATCATCATTTTTTGCATCTCTTCATTATAATATTTAGTCATCCATATATTTAATCAATGATGTAAGATTTCACAGCGACATTGGACAACGCAATAGAATAAATTAAAACATATTTTATTATATGAATAAGAGGGTATTTTTCATACAAAATGGGAAACTTATCAGTAATCCCTTGTCCTTCAATTGGGACACTATGTCCATTACATTAAACAAAAATTTCTGATTTTCAAAGAAAAATATTTAAAAAAAATACAATTGCAACTTGCATTGATATCCAAATATATTGGTCATCATTCTTCATTGGAACTGTTGTTAGTGCTCGAGCTACTTCCATGCCTTGGGTTATTTTGCTGAATGTTTGGTTGATTGTCTCGATTGTTTTGTTCTTCTTGAAGTTCCATATACCAATTGTAATGAGTCTATCTACATTGGTGAGAATACTGAAAATTGAAATAAATAATACACATGAATGTAAATTGAAAAGTGGCGTACCTCCAAAGCAAGAAGTGACACATGAATCATAAACATATGTTCAAAATCAAATCTCATGCCTTGTTCCAACAATTCTTCTGTTGGCTCAGTTCCATATGTTTTTTCCTGCAAGTTTTATACACCATAATAAATCATAGATTTAATATAAAGTATTATTTTTGTTTCATTAATTATAAAATAATGGAAGTAAAACAACATAGATTATATTACAAATTCGACAATAAATTTTTGATATGCCAACATATACTCACAACCCTTAATTAACCCAATGTCAATTAGTTTTTTTAATGACTTTTGTTTGTATGTTAGCACATGTTTGAAGACATTCAAGGATGGCTGTTGTAAAAGAACTTAAAATATACAAAAAAAAAACCTTAAGTTCTTATAAGGAAATAACAATTACTCACAAAATTTGCTATGAACCCTTTTCTTCCTTATCGCCTAGTTTTATGTGTAGAATGAGTTCCATTTTCTTTTCTTTTCTATAAGAGAATATTTGAAATTTAATATTTAATGTATAATTAATTATTTGTACCTAATAGAAAATTTCAATGATTACATACATTTGAAGCATGTTGTTTTTGAGATAGCTCCTCCTGCGATGCAATTATTTCCAATTCTTTAACCATCTCCTTGTACAATTTTTTGGAAATTCCTATTGGCATATTTCAGATATCATCTCGTTGGTCCTCTAGTATTTTCATAATTTTACTGAAAAAATAATGCGACAATAAATTATTTTTATATTGATGTATGAAAACTAAATATCACAAAATTGATATATTAATAAATGAATGATTTGTAATATATGTGTGTGTGTGTGTGTGTGTATTCTAAAAAAGTTTTATTAGGTATATTACTTTTTGAATGATTATTTTTTGTTGTTGTATGTTTTTGCTATTGCATGTTTCACAGGTCTCATTGACCATTACTCTGGAAACGCTTCATGTTGTTTAAATATAACCTGGTTCTTGGAATCATTGGATTGATTTCTATATTGTAAGTGGAATTTATGTCTATACGTTTGTTCCACTATATCCCTGATAGTTCTGTAAAATATTTTCCACCTTTGATTAATCTCCAACACCACTCCAAATGAGATAAGGACCAATTCATCATCATTTACATCTTCTATATTAATTAATTTTGTTTTGTTATGATGACATTTTTTTCCCTCGTTGTTGGTTCCTGTAAAACATTAAACATATGTGAATTAATATATTGTTTGAAACATGTCATATAATATTCCTAAGTATATTATTAATGAAAATTAAAAAAAAAATCATATTGAATAGTATTTTTTCATTCACATGATTCATCCCTCTGCAATTTTTCCATCAATATTTTACACTCTTCTGTACTTAGATAAAAAATAATGTTATCAATATTCCTCGTTTTGTGGTCCCACATGACACACATTAACCAATATATATTAGTTAAACTTACATATAGTTCAACCAGATTAATTTTGTATAGAATTTAAAAAAAAACTGTCTTTTTTTTTCTCTGGATCTGTCATCATTGTGTTGACCAAAATTTTTCTTATTTGAACTCTTCTCACTCATATTTTTATCAATATACAACATGTACCATTCAATATAGAAATTGTTAAATATATTTTATAA
>JASDQU011379209.1:75912-88698 GCA_032191745.1 Picea mariana | reverse complement strand
TTAGGAATGTGGTTGGTCTTCAAACCAAAGTTGGAGTTTCTCCATTCTTGATTCACCTTCCTTGTGTCCTCATCATGAATTTCATGGGATGCATTTTCACTTTCAGGTGTCTTCTCTGTTACGAAATTTTTCAATACTTCCATGATCTCGCCTTTTAAACCATCCATCTTAGTATCCAACTTAGCTTCCATTGAATCCATCAACTTAGCTTCCATTGAATCCTTAGTATCCAACTTAGATTGCATTGAATCCATCTTCTTTTGTAGTTCATTTATGTCCCTACGCATTTCTTCACCTTCATCAAGAGTCCAAGTAGGATTTTCTGGAGGCTCATTTGGTGTATAAGTTCCCTTTTTTGGTGTCATGTTGGCCAAGTATCACTTTTGAACCTTGATTTTGAGGTGGTTCTGCTAGACAATATTTCTTCTGTTGTATCTCCTAAGTTTCAGCCCTTTTGGGTATGAAACTTTCTTTTAGGTAGTTCTCTGATATTTCTTCTCTACAATGCCACAAGTCTGATCAAAATTGGATGTGCCAAGTGGAATTTACAGTAAATTCCCCATAACTTGCCGATTTTTGTCCTTTCCAGGAGATCTCACTTGTATAGCATGCCCCGCACAAAATAATTGATATAAAATTTTGAAACTTGCACCTGAAATACTACAGACTGTCCACGATCCAATGAAACAATTCCCACTTAATTTGGATACTCTAAGAAGAAGTTATGATTGTTTTACCTGGAACACCTTCTCGAGACTAGTCAATAGGACTAGTCAGATACCCTATCTTACACCGGGTGTATCTACAAATGTAAGATGAACCAGAAGCTAACCTTTTTACCACAGATACCTTACTAATTTATATAAATATAATCTGGAGTTTGGGGTCTGAAACATTACAGAGAATAGTTTATAGCGAAAATTCTGCAATGACTCGGTTCAGGATGATTCCCGAACCCTATCTTGCACAGGCTATATAGCCAAAAGTATAAGGCCTCAGGAGAGGAACCCAACGTACCTTGATCCATTTACTAAATATCCTCCAAGCCATTTCTTCTGAAACATTGTATAAAAATAGTTATAGCGAAAATTCCATGGTGTCTCAGATGTAGCAGCGAAACCCCAAGACCTTGAGCTCTGATACCATATGCTAAGAACCAAATATCAATATAGCATAGAAAAACCTCAGAAAAAAGTACTCAACTCCTTGAAAAAGAGATAATTTCAGATAATAAGCCCCTTCGAGGGGGCAACCTCCTTTTACCCCACTTAAATGTTCAAGTACAAGATGATTCAAAATGAAAATGTCTCCTTGGTATATATAGGCGACTAGGAGGTATAATTACAACTAATGGCCTAAATCCGACATAAATAAAATAACATTACTAATATAATATACCCTAATTAAGGGGTAATGAGCCAATATTAGGGCTTAACAACACACCAGAATTGCCTCTCCATCTCAATATAAACTCTACCTCCTGCATGTCTAACCCTACCGTCGAAAACCTGTGTTGATCCACAAGAAGACCATGCTATCATAGATCGACCCTTTGTTGTTGTTCAAAACCCATTGGGAGAAAGCCACGGTTTGATTTCATGCCCAGAAAATCATTGGAGGAAGTCTTAGATGTATTAAAGGATACAAACCCTCCTATTAATGAGCTGAATCACGGTTTCATTAACAAATCAATTGTGAATAAAAACCCCAAGCATAAGGAACAAGGTAATTCAAATTTAAATTTGGAAAACAAAAGGATTGAGTAGGCTGGTAATGTGTTTGTTAAAAAATCAACAAATTTTAACACCTTCATAAATTCAGATGCTTCTTTGTCTAATCTATGAAATGGTAAAACGTTTTTTTATTCTTTTTTGATTTGATTTGATTCGGGTGTTTCTGGTTTCTACTTGAAATTACAAGTAGACGCAATTATCATTAATAAGCTTCTAACAATGTCCCTGTTTTAAGGAAAAAAAATCAATTGTACCTTCCCGTACTCGAGATGGTTTCCTAACAGAAATCTAAGTGTCCAAAGTATGATGAAGGTCAACAAAAAAGGGAGAACAATTTGTAAATGATCAAAAAATTATTCCAAACTATGATATTTTCAGTATCACCCCACCCTCTTAAATGCCATGAAGTTATGGAAATTATAAACAAATTCTAGAGGGTTGAAATAATTGTAATGTGTGGGAAGTTTTTGTAAACCCACCGAGATGTTGAACATGTCTGCTGGCAGCGGGTAAATGCATGCATGATACCAAGGCAACTTCATTGGGGTATTGAACAGGCCTGCTGGCAACGAAGCAATGTCGAGTTTAAGAAGATCCTAAGGTATGTCTTTTAATTTGATCAAGTGTGAAGATGTTCTTTATCATGAGTGGACGACTCTTGGACATGACAGAGGTAATTTGAGGGGGTTAAATGACATCTCTGTCGAGGCTATGAATTCCTGTTGGCAGCAGTGGCCCTCTCAATAGTATCAAAGTCAACTACATAAACATCGCTACACTCATAATCTAAATTAGATGTCGGATTACATTTTTTTAGACATAAATACATCTGATGCTAAAATTGCGTTATTTCTGAGTTATGATCAGAATGCTTGACCAGTTGTTAACAATTTCTAAAAATTCATTTCATCTAACTCACCCTAACATGAAGTTTCTGGTGATGCAGAGATAACTGCTTCGCCTAGTATGTCGCCATTGTTGGCAGCCGCCAATTTTTTTGATTTTTATCGAAGACACCACAAAGAAATTATATCTTTATGTAGCTACCACCACCTTTCATTTGTAAATGTTTATATTTTTGATTTTCAAAGCGATGATTGGGTTAAATCTTACATTATTGAGTTTTATCGTTTGCATTTTCGTTTGTTTTATTTTTAATTCATGACTGTAACCATGAATTAAACATAAATTTTGGCTTGGTTCAAAGTTTTTTGCGCCTTAGAAATATCTTTTTTTTTTTTAAATCCATCCATATGTAATTAAAATGAAAATCTTATGAAATGGTTGATTGATCTATTTTCAATTTTTTTTTTAATATGGTTGTTATGAATTCAATGGTTCTATAGTCTGTTGGAAAAATGTTTGAATGCATAGGGACTTTGGTTAATTGTTGACAGTATTCTCATGAGTTCAGCTGCCATATCAACATTCACGCAAATGAGTACAGACATGTTGGCTCGAAACATTAATGAGACTTTTCATTATGCACATAGGGTTTTGTACTCTGTGAGTTTTGGCACTTATTGCAAGAAGTGGCTTGGAGTCTTATGAACCTTTTGGTTTTCATTTTCCCTAATTCTTTTGTTTGAGTTATGATAGCCCTGAGACTCTGCAATTTTCATGTTTTTACATCTCGTTTAGACCTGTCCCTACTGCTCATCTGTTGAGAACCTAAACTTATCCCTGGTAATTTTTTATTATATCCTTTTCACAGTGACCATGGCTCCTTTGGTTCATATTGAACCAAATGACTCTGAGTTTCTTTTTTCAAAGAAAACCCATAACTGCATGCCTGAGACACGTTTTTGCGGGAAGGTTTATGAGAAAATGGTTATGAATTTGGCCAAACCCTTTAAAACCCATTTCGTAAATGGAAACATTTACCTTCCATGAGGGAAACTTTGTCCAAAACCACATAGTTTCAGAGATACATCTCGTTCTTTGGAGGGGAAATTTTTAGAACTTCTTTTGTGGCTGAGGTAAGCATTTTTGTTTTTATTTATTTTTCTTAGAGATTCAAGCCTGTTATTGGTTTGGATGGGGTTCAAGACTATATTCCTTTCTATCTATTTATGAGTCTGCATATAATGATTAATCTTTATCAGAAACATAAGTTTAACCCACTGTCAAATCTTTTTCGCCATGGGCTTATCTGAATTATGTTGTTGTTGCATCTATCTTAGATTGAGGATACTTGGGAAGATCCCCTGTGTAGAAACGATTTCACCTTACACGAGAGCACACCAGAATTGCCTCTCCATATCAATAAAAACTCCAACTCCTGCATGTCTAACCCTATTGTCAAAAACCTTTTTGTTGATCCACAAGAAGACCATGCTATCATAGATCGACCCTCTGTTGTTGTTCGAAACCCATTGGGAGAAAGCCACGGTCTGATTTCATGCCCAAAAAATCATTGGAGGAAGTCTTAGATATATTAAAGGATAAAAACTCTCCTATTAATGAACCCAATCAGGGTTTCATTAACAAATAAATTGTGAATAAAAAACGCAAGCATAAGGAACATGGTAATTCGAATTTAAATTTGGCAAACGAAAGGATTGAGTAGGCTGGTAATGTGTTTGTTAAAAACTCAACAAATTTTGACACCTTCATAAATTCATATGCTTCTTTGTCTAATCTATGAAATGGTAAAAAAAAAATTTGATTCTTTTTTTATTTGATTCGGTTGGAAAAATAAAATAGATAGATTTATTTTTTTATTTTTTACTATTTTAGACTAGCTACAGAAACCTGTAGCTTATCTTTTGAAATTATTAGTTTGTATTGTTATCTAAAATTCGATTTTGTTTTTTCTTTTTCAGGAAAACAACAGTTTATAATGTTATTTTCAAGGAGAAGAAATCATGGATTATATGCTCAATGGATTAGTGACTTTTCATTTTGTTTAAAAAATTTCATTTATCTAATTAATTTTGATGAACAAACTCCTACATGAGTGTTTCTTTATTATCCTATTTTTGTAAAGAAATCTGATTTTTAGGGATCATCCTCTATCTTGCATGATAAGAGGTTATTGATCCAAGACTTGTTTAAATAGTTTTTTCTTCGTAGTGTTAAGGACATCTTTTGCTGGAACGCTATATGGACATGTAAATTCCCAAGACTTTATGGACAAGTGGTTCACATTTCGGCTTTAGACCATGGTGACACTGTTCCATTTATGTTTTTCTTTTTATATTATGGAATATTGATATGTTATGCAACTTTAGTCTCATTAGCATGCGATGTTTCATCTTATTCAATGCTTTAAAATTTTGTCTATAACTTGTTGTTTCATATATTATATATGTGATCGTTATTTCAAATTTAATATCATGATTTATGCTTGATGTTTAGTTGATGTATCCAATGAATGTTTCACATTGAAATTTATTTTACTGTAATCATTCATAATTACAAGGTCACTGGATCTACATTTTTTCTACTCTGTTCTTATATCCTAGCTGGCAATAAACACCTTGAGTTTATTCAAGAGACATTAGTACAAGACTGTTGCAAATTTGTCTCACAAGCAAGATAGTTGGAGGTTTGGATTGCACAGAGACATAGACACAGTATGAAACTAATCTCAGGTTATCTTTATTCACATTTAATTTATTTTATTAGTTTATTTATTAGCGAAACAAAGACAATTTAAATTGGCTATGACCATTACTCTATCCTTGTTTCAAATCCTGTTTTATTAGTATCTTTTAAGTTCTTAGATCTTAGATTATAAAACAAAAAATATAAAAATATGTGCTTTCTTTATCTACTTTCGAAAACAATTACCAAACATTGATTTCACAAGGCATTCACCAAAAACTTGCAATTTGTAAATACTCTATTTATAATCACATATTTATATTTCTAGAAATACTCGTAAATAATTAGATTAAAGTATATAGTATTATAGTTTTATCTTTAAAGTAGTTTATTTAGTTTCTTTGTTTTAGGACCATAGTTGGCTAACAAAGCCATTAAACCCATCAGAATATATCACACCAAATGGATTGGGTTAATTAGACAACCCCAGTCTGGATCTATCCTTCCAGTTGACGATGTGTCAATTTTACCCATCAACACAACCACAACCTTCCACATGAACACCATTCACTTGTTGTAGCCTGCGAAGTTATGCCAATATTCTCGCCAGCTCCCCGTCGTCAGCGCCCATGTCCTCTTGCCTCGCTGCAAAGGTCCAACGAAGATCCAAGTGGTAGAGGTTCAGAGTGTGACGAGCACGTTTTCCAGGTGTCGAGTTGACTCAAGCCTTGTCCTGATCCCGATGAAGACAATTAATGAAGTAGTGAGAGGTGTCCGAGACATCGTCTCCCCCCATAAATGGAAAGCTCGAAAGGGAATCTTTGACTTTCTGAGATCACGTCCGACATAAGACTGCATGCATAGTCTGACAGAGAAGTTTCAGACGTAGGAGCTCGCATATGACAGAGGACTACATGTGCAGTCTACAAAGAAGACTCTCAACGTAAAGATTTGAATGGAGTGTCTTGATCGCTCCTCAGGTGGTTGTAGTCTGTCCTGAGTATTAATATGTATTTTTGATATTTTGTTATGGTCGATGGTTGAGTAGGGCTCCCGTATTGTAAAGTTTTAATGAAGCTCTAGTTCTCTGGTTATGTAGCTTGATTTGAGACTTATTGTTTAATGAAAGTAAACTTATATTTCCATCTTACTCACCTATGATACTAAAGTATCCATGTTTTACTGATTCAAGTGGATTTTTATAGCTGCATTGTGATGGATGTTTGATTACAGTCCTGTTATAACATTCTTTAGTTTCCTGAAACTCTAAATCCAAGAGGATCTTGTTTTTTGAGTTTTTCCTCCTTAGGTCGCTGAAAGAACTGATGTCCATAGAAGACCTCTACATTCTCCTCATCATTTCTTCCTCCTATTCACCTTTACTACAACTTACTGATCTAAGTTGATGAAGACCTCAACTGCTTGTGCATGCTGGTCCAGTTTTATGAGTTAAAGCGATATTATCTTGAGTCTGCGCCCATTTGAACTCTTTAAGAATATTCATTGTGACATATAAACTGATGGGTACTGGGCTTACCTTCAATGCAATCTGAAGGTGACTTATATTTCTAACAGAACATACCTATGCTCAATGCAAGGAGGTGCATGTGAGAGATGGACACTCGAGGGAATTTTCCTTCTTGGGTATAGGGTGTCAAATTGCAAAGGACATAAACAAGGCTCTGCTTGGTTGAGGATGAAAAAAATGTTGAGGAAAATGGTTTATAACGCAAAGCGAGAACCAACTATAGGCTCAATACTACAAGCAAGGGCATGAGATTCAATCACAACTTAACGCCAAAAATGTACTTTTTCATGACATTTAGTCTACTTGGTGTGAAAAAGGGATAAAATTGTGCCAAATAGACATCCTTTCAATTCCAATTTACGAGTGTGAAAGAGACAAGTTCAATGGACAATCTTTTCACTTTTTGAAAACGAATTGGAAAAGAGCTTGAATAAGACTCATGACCTTTCCCGTCCAACTTAACAAGTGTGAAAGGGACAAATCACTCAAATATATTTTCTCTTTTTTGAACGAGTTGGAAAATATATTAACTCAGACTCGCTAAGAGGTTTCTAGGCGACCTATCATGGGGGAGGCCAAGGCTCATATGCTGGGCTTCTGTGGAATGTCAGTATCTTACGAAAAGCAGACATAATCTTGGAAGAACCCAAAGCTCTCCAAGTCGAGGAAGATAAATCACTAGCGGATGATATCATCTCTGTGATATACCATATAATGCATCTTATAGGAAAAGACATAGGAGGGGGCAATGGATATCCCACAATACCATCCCAATCAAAGGGAATCTCCTCAATACTTGGAGGGAGAGAACTCGGGGAGAGTAAAACTCTCTCTTTTTCAGAAGGTGCAGGATCAGGAATGCTAACAACATGGTTGGAGGGCACATCACCCTCGAAAAGGAGAGTTGGATTGACCAAATATTGCACTGGTACAACCACTTATTCAATCATCGGTTGAACAGGATGTGTGATAACATGGATAGGGGACACATCACTCGTGAAAATGAGGGTATGGTTAGGAGAGGATTATAGCGGTATGACTGTCATGTCAATCAAAGGAGAAACAGGGTGTGGGGAAACCATAGACGCCTCAGAATTTGAAGAGCCCTTAGGTGATCCCCACGCTTTAGGTATCCCAACAGTAACATGACACAAATGAGTAAGGTTATTTCCTTCACAAGCTCTGCAAAGGAATTTAGGCTTACGTTTGAGACATCTGGGCTTCTCGATGCCCCCAACATCGTTCCCAATGGCTAGTGACATGCTCTCAACATGACTAGAAGAGGCGAGAGAGTCATCTCCTACATGATGTACAGAGGTTGGATATGTGCCATTGATATGACTCATGGAGATTATAGTGATGCCCCCAGCATGACTAACAATGACTGGATGTAGGTTGTCAACATGACTTGTAGAGGTTACTAACCCATCTCCAACATGACTGTTAGAGGTTGGTGATGGAGTTCCAGTATGAGTGGAAGTGACTGGACTAGCGGTGAGATGTAGCATTTGATACCAAGGTCCAAGGAAAGATTGTCTTTGAAATATTGCAAGCCAGGAAGGGTCCTGGTTTACCCCCTGTCCTTGTCTAGAAAGGTAGTATCCTCTGCCTAACTGATCCAAAGAGATTTGTATGGGAATCGTCACTGAAGTGTGTGAAGAGATGAAAGTATGGTAAGGATTATTCAAGTGAGGATATATGTTTCCCCCATGTGAAGGGGTTCCTTGAAGAGGGTATCCCGAACCGTAAAATTGATTCTCCCCGTATGAAAGACCCGTGGATATATGTAGACCCGTCATGAGAAAAAATTTCATAGGAACCGACATGGCGGACGAAGGATACACAAATGGAGTGTAATAAGTAGAATAAGCACCCATTTGAGTACTGACCTATGAAATATCATAATTAGGGATGGATCCATAAGAGGGGAGGTTCCAAGCTCCCACAATGAGATTTGATTGAGGGGCATGACTCATATTAAATGAATATGTAGGCAATAGGACCATGGTTCCCCCAGATCCAATGTTAGGATTCATATAAGTGGTCCAGGGAGAGGATTGAAAAGGTGAAGACATATCAACAGGAAAATGATTAGAGACCCCAGGCATGGACTGAGTGTCATAATTTTTCATACCATTATAAAAATCGGATGGATTCACCCCCATGAAATGAGTGAACGTCACAGGGGAGGGTGGGTAGCAGTAAATGAGGGAGCCAAAGGAACTCCATTATCCATGATAACGAAAACCCAATATAAAATCCTAAGGTTGATTAGTAATAAAAAAGAACACCAAATATCAAATGGCCAATATGCACACAAATAGGGTAAAGTGGTTGAAAGTGGCCTCCCTCCCTAAATAAGGTATGTCTCACCCAAGAGGGGCCTGAGACTCCCTGCTAAATATCAGAGGTAACAAAATCAGTTATAAGGGCCCTTGTGGGCTTAACAACTAGTCGGTCAAATCCCTCTGGAGAGGTAATCCTCCCTAAAGGTTGTGTGTTGTTTGACCCTTATCTGACCCACGGTACCTACAGAATAACCCCTGCAAGTAACCTATGTGGCACCTATGTCAAAAAACTAATAAACCAATGTATAACCGGTGCACAAGCAAGAAGTTGTAAGTCAGGTCCAACATATGGGCATGGTAGAAAAGCCTGAAACCTTGAAAGCACCGACTCTCACGGAGGTAAGGGAACTAACAAGATCCCTAGATACAAATATATCCCCACAAATATATCTAATTCTAAGAAGGTATAGGGGGGATATCCCTTCAACCAACCTTGTGCGACCTTGTGATTAACTTCGATGTGAGCGGAGCCTCCTGATATTACAAATTATACAATGGATTTCTCCACTCCCTTTGTCAGACACATATGTTGATTTAATTTCCTTGGAGAAGTTTACTCACAAAATCCTATTCCAAGGCACTAAATCCTAAGCTAGTTTGTGCACCCAAGAAAATAAAACCGTGACTAATCAATTTTAAATTATAGCATTAATTTTAGTGGCCGTGATTACTAAAAAATGTATGGTGATGAAACTCATGATGTTATGACTCAACAAATGAAGCAAATATGAATATAATGCAAAGTCCCAACTTCAATTTTCAATAAATGATATGCTTCTAATAATGAATGCAATTTTAAATTTCAACTCTACAATTCTGAAGTAAAAATGCAATATTTCTTTACATGCACTAAGCTAATGACAAAGACTCAAAAGATAAAAATTCCAAGCAATGAAAAATGCCTAATATTTTTGTATTTTCAATATAAGAAAAGAGAAAATGCATGGACTAAACAACAACTTGATATATAAATCTCTACTGTGTATAGAAAGATATAACTCAAGTAGGATACCAAGAAGCAAGACACCTAGCCCAATGTACAAGGACAATCAAAATGAAAAGATGATGAGAAAGACTTTGCCCATAAATTCAACCAAAGACAAGTTTTTTGTCATCCCACAGACACTTAAGAGTCACTACAGAGACCTGATAAGACTGAACAAGCATCAAATCCCACCTAACAACCACCAAACCTAGAAAAAAAGCAAAGAAAGCTGATGTATGAAACTGTTCAAGGAAACATAGCATATGTACACAACTTGCAGAGGGACAACCTACATATATATGCGACTGTAAAGACAAAAACCGCGTATATGTTTAAAAAACAAATCCAGGCAAGGGAGAAGGATGAAAAACTTAGACCCAGAGTGAACAGAGGTTGTCAAGCAATGATACAACAAGAAACACAATAGGAACGAGAGAAATCTAAGGAGAAAGTTACTCCAAACCCTAATAAAGAAGATTCAATCCCCAGTATGGTCACCAATTCTGTTACGAGAAAAATCTCTCTATGGCTAGGGTAAACCACAATAGACAAAAATGACTATAGAAATCAACTCTATTCTCAAGTACGTTATGTAAGAAAATATGCTAGCAAGACAAGATAGAAGGCCTACCTCATCCAGAGGTTCGATGAATTCCACCATTGAGCACTTGACCCAAAGCAATATACCTTAAACTAGTCCTCAATAACCAAGCAAAGAAAACATATGGTGATAATAAATGTTGTTAGAACATTCAATAGCATAATACATTAACAAACATGACAAATACTCCCATGGAATAATAATTCAAAATTTTCAAGATATCAATTGGACGAGAAAAGAGTATTTCTATTAATATATGATCAACAAAAGTGAATATGTTATAGACTTTTATGTTGGCATGGTTCAGAACCAAGAAACTAAGTTCCTTCCAGCTGGGCCTCCACCACTACAATCCTCCACCAAAGGAAAGATCAAAGAAGAGAGACAATGAAGTTCTCAATCAAATAAGGGAAGAGATTGGGGGCTAAACACTATGTTCAAACTTAAAGGACAAACAGATGCAGACTCAATATGAAGTAAATAATTTCTCCAAAGTAACTTTGCTCTCAAATTTGAATTCTTTCTCCTCTTTCCATAGCTCATAATTGGCCCATTTATAGCCTTCAAATGGAACTGAAGGGTTGAGTCATAACATTTATAGTATATGGAAGGCCAAGGATCATAGATATCCTATCGTGACATGGAAACCCGACTACATTTTTCATTTTTGGGAACAAATCCCGATGTACGTGGGTTGTAGTGGTGCAACCTACGTATACGCATGTTTTATAGTAGGCAAGGTGCGTACATGTGAAAATATATATATATTATCTCTGGGATTTACAAACAGGGATGATAAGTTTGCATAGGGAAATGGAAAAAGGCCTTATGTGCAAGATTGAATAGGGTAAGGAAAATATTTCTATAACAGTTCATAAGTACCCTACTTATGACAAATAAATGTACTCCATTGTGTAATATTTCCACCAGTGGAGGCATTACATTCTCAGGAAGGAAACAATCATCCACACTAATCATAAGCCACTACAGTTCATGCCAACACAAGGAAAATTGTAGAATGACTTCCATAAGAAGTGGTACACATACTTGTAGTAGTTCCATCTCAAAATAAAATATATTACATGAAGTACAAACCACATCACTGATTTCCTCAGTCAACCTCCAGTCGTGACACTCACAATGGTGTTATACTCTTCCAGTGACGAGACCTTTGGATGGCCCAAAATCTATGAGAAAGATCCTAACTTTGTCGTGTTATAGAATAAATCCCCTGTGGACAGGTGAATTTTCCCTTGGAGTACAGAACCCTAATACCAATACATTAAAAAAAAGTGTACACTAACATCCCTTTGAATTTAGTTTAACTAATAAAAAAGAGAGAGAGGGAGAAAAGGTGTGATTCACCTAGTTTTAAAGTTTTTCCTCGTTGCTTCCAATCTGAGCTTGATATCCAAAATACTTAATGAAACTTTATATGTGCAATGCAATAGAAATCAAAGATAAATAAATAACTCCTACTCTACAACATTAGATCAAACAAATTCATCTACAAAGATTGAAGGAACAACATACAAGAACATGCAAGAATACACAAGCTTGAAGGAAATAATACAAGTATATTAAAATGAGAACCAAAAGAGAATACTTACAAACATAGATGATGATGCACCACTCCTACAATATCTCCGCATATAGACCCTTACATGAACCCCAAGATCATAAGTTTGATATATCTATCTGTCCTCTCTTCACCTTGGAATGGCCTCCTTTTATAGGCTTGAGAGGCTCAACCACCATGATTATATTTAGGGATTAGTTGCGGATATGACTCCTTTAGGTTAGGATCTTAACCTAGGAGAGTTCCATAATATAAAACTCGATCCAAACCAACCTCATCTCCAAGAGCTGGCCTTTAGAAAGAGGTGAGATTCTCCAAATTTTCCTCTAACCAAATTCAACGCTCCCCTATAGTTAGAGACAAAGAATTTATCCTACAGAAAATATACCTAAATAAGGTAAAGGGGGCATTTATCTATGGGGTATCCCTCCCCCAACATGGCTAGGGGGGCACTACCCTTCAA
>JASDQU011379209.1:41837-52190 GCA_032191745.1 Picea mariana | reverse complement strand
GATATCGAGGAAGGGCCCCATTCTTGTCGTGTCACCTTTTGTATCATTCTCCTCCCCACCTGACCATGTGCCAAGGCTCTTTCCCTTATATGACTATGGTCATAACCAAGCGCCTATGCAAAAAGCGCTTTCGCAATTTCTCATTTTGTGATTTTCGACACTATGCTCCGTTGACCTCAAGTCAGCGAAATTTTGATCACTTGCCACATGTCCTATGATTCCCTGGTCTATATCTGGTCTTGATTCAATAGCTACGATTGAAATTTGATTTCACATATCGCGATTTCTGTATTTCTGTTGCATTGTTTCTTTGACACCTCCAACATGCGATCCTCGAAACTCCGACATGTTGTAAGTCTGCTGACATCACACGTGGATTGACACGTGTTGAATACTGCCACGTGTCACTCTGATTTGTGACTTACATGTGCCTGAAGTGTTGAATCAGCTTGACGCTTTTCATTTCCTAGTTGTGCCACGTGTTCTTAAGTTTGCTGACGTGTCTGCTGACGTGAGTCAGGTCGACGATCTAGATCACATCTTGATCTGACGGTTCAGATTCAGTCAGGATTTCACACATCACGATTTCGGGGTTCCTGATGTCAATAATCTTTGACATGTCCAACTCTCGATCCCCAAAACTCTAACAAGAACTGGGATCAGCGGTCCATATTTGTCCTCGATCCAACGGTCAAGATTATATCGGGGTATCGCATATCGCAATTTCGCGAGTCTTGTGGTTATTATTCTTTGACCTCTTCAACTTGCGATCTTCGAAACCCCAACAGGGAGTCGGATCAATGGTCCACAAAACCCCTTGAGATGGACAATCCTCCTGCTTTCAATATTTTGTGAGCCCCTTTTCTCCTTGCACTTTAAACACCGTGCAAGTTTTCCCCGATCCAACGGTGGTCGGATCCTGCACTTAGATCTAACGCCTGAGATCTATCCTCCTCTTCAGTGTGTGATCTTCTTGTTTTTATTCAGACCTGACGGCCCTCATGCTGTCGGGAATTTTGGATGGGATCCAATGATCAGCGACGCTTCTCCTCCAATCTTACACATCCTTCTTACTTGAAAGAATTTCGACTCTGCGCTAATTCCTCCTGAGCCTACATTGTTCCTGTTTGTCCATCGATGCACATTCTGATCCTGCCATCTTCATTGTTGTACTTTCCATCAATGACAAGCATACACTACCTGTTAAGCATTTGCCAACATGTTCATATCCTTGTCAACAATAGAAGTTGAATACAAGACAACTGCACATGGAAGCAAGGAAGCGGTATGGCTTCAAAGGTTTTGTTCATGAATCGGGTTTAAGAAGAGATATATGAAGGTGAGTTGCGATAGTCAAAAAGAAATGTTTCCAGCAAAGAGCCCCTCTTATCATTCGAACACTAAGACCATTGATGTACAATACCATTTCGTAAGAGATATGGTGGAAAGTAACAAGGTGCTACTAGAGAAAGTAGGCACGTTGGAAAACATA
Organism: Picea mariana; assembly: GCA_032191745.1. Lineage (NCBI taxonomy): Eukaryota > Viridiplantae > Streptophyta > Pinopsida > Pinales > Pinaceae > Picea > Picea mariana. The sequence continues at coordinate 50,698 of JASDQU011379209.1, read as the reverse complement.
GCAGACTCATTGAACACTTCTATTAGTGTTGTGAAGTTCTCTTGGCGTAGAGAGGAAATGGGCATTGTTTCCCTAGGTCTATGAACAAAAGTTCAGGAATATACTATTTCAAAAAAGAATACAACTAATGGAAGAATGTTGGGTTGTTATATTCTTTGCAGTGAAAGTCTATTCGAGGTGAATCAGCTGATGGTATAAGGTCGAGGTGGATTNCATTGTTTCCCTAGGTCTATGAACAAAAGTTCAGGAATATACTATTTCAAAAAAGAATACAACTAATGGAAAAATGTTGGGTTGTTATATTCTTTGCAGTGAAAGTCTATTCGAGGTGAATCAAATCATGGTATAAGGTCGAGGTGGATTCACAACAGTAAATATCGAGGTGGATCGGTAGCAAGTCAACGGTCGAGGGAGTCAACCATGAAAATTCAAGGTCGAAGATATCGACGACAAGTCAACCATCAAGAGGTCAAAGTGTAGGCATGAGACGATCAACTAGAGACCGAATGAAATTCAACTTGTAATCTGACTTGGAGTCGACTTTAATAGAATCATAGGATTTGTGGGATTTGTAGCCAATGATATGCATGGATATGTAACCATTTTTTGGGTTCCAATCTTTAGGGTTTTTCCTATTGTAAATCCTATAAAGAGGCATTTTGTAAGTCCATAAAGGATAATGCAAGTTAATGTATAATAACCAGTGTTTTTATAAATCTTTAGATGTAGTTGTTGCTCATGAATATGTAATCCAGATTCACTATCGGGTTGTTCTTACGCATGAAATAGGGTATGATGTTGATTGTGTCTTAGGTGTGGACCAAGGTTAGAAATGTAACCTTTTATTTAGATTGAATAAGACAACAACTAAGAAGAATTCTCAAAGGAATGTTGGTTTTCCTGGTCAAGGGTTTCAAGGGTAAAATCTTATTGTACTATGTTATTGCTTGTGTCATTTGCGTTCTTGACTAAATTCTTATTCTCTGCTACTAGGATTAGTGTGGAAGTGTCTTTGATTTGCTAACGCCAACAAGGTTATACATGTATAGGGTTCTAGTGTCTCCATAAATAGTTTTTTTTTCAAGGCATGATAGCTTCAATAAACATTATCTCATCTGTATCACAAACATACAATCATTATGAGACAATATTATAAAAATTCCATTTATAAATTCAAATTTGTTTCATAAGGAAACTCAACTTGTTCCCAACATATGAAAATTGATCTCATACTTTTCTTCGTTGTTGCAACAACATGCATCAATATTTATTATGGCCTTCTGCAGCACCATATTGGAGACTAATTTTCCTTCAATACTTCCATATTACATTTAGAAAATAGATTATTAGTGCTTCTTTCATAATATACCATATACTTGTATTGTAACAATTTCAAAACTTACAAAGTGATATTAGAAGTCTTTATATTTAACAATTCAATCACAACAAACAAAGTATTTATTAACACGAATGGAATTGTCATTCTCTACATATATATTATCAACATCCAAGATTTTACTTTGTTCCTATGACATAGATTTCTTGTGACTACTTTAACTTGCAACTCCCTTGTTGAATTATCTAACAGCTCCTGAAATGTTCTCAACCTCACGAGTTAGTATTAATTACATTATTTCAGTTGTTAGAATAATAATTTGTTTTCCTTTGGTAGTGGTATGTACCATAGTAGAAATATTTGGTCATATTAATCTTTTTTATACAGAAATTTGGCAATAGTCAGAAATTCAATGAATTTTCTATATAGTATTGATAAGGTACACTCAACCTACCTTTTATTGTCTTCTTTAAATATTAACATGTAAAATGTACATTTTTTTTTAGAATGGTTTGCATTAAACAACCTCATAAATAATTTTAAAAATGGGTTGTATTAATCTCCTTGCACCAACAAAGTCCAAAATCTCCCATCAACTTAGCAAACTAGTAAAGCAGTAACAAAACTGCCATATACACTCACAAATAATGCCACAAGGAAAGTAGCAAGAAACATAAACAAGATAAGGTCCATATGGGCTACACAGAGAAGACTGTGAAGTGTCTGACATAGGGTCATCCCTATCCTAGGGTAGTGGCCTCTAACCTTCCACATCTAGCTCCAGAGTTCTTAGCCTTAGAAGAAAAAAAAGAAACCCTTGATTCTTCTATGAATTGTGTTATCAAATCAAGTTAGGGGACGAATGAAAGTGAGAAAAAATCTAAATTCAAAAAATCCACAAATTGTAGCCCTTTTTCTATAAAACATTGTAAACTATTTTTTTATTAATAATCCAAAAAGGATTTATGTCAAAAATTTGTCTAACATTCCAAGATCAAATTTAATAATAATGGAATCTTTCTATATGGATTGTACATTTTCATTTTCATGAAGTGACCAAAGGAAAAAATTGCATGACCTGATCAAAGGACAACTACAGGGTAGCAACTAGAGATATAAGAACATAGTAGATAATAAAAGAAGAGAGGTGAACTTTGAGGTCGGAGACCATGTACTGGCACATATCAGGAAGAAAATATTTCAAAGAGGGAAATATAATAAACTCAATATGAAGAAGATATGACCTTGTAAAATCCTCAGGAAATTTTCTATAAATGCTTATGAAATGGAACTGCGAGAGGACATTGGAATTTCACCCATATTCAACATAGCAGACTTATATCCTTATAAGTTGAACGACACATTAGGAAAAAATGAGAAAGATAATATTCAGTGCAAGAGATAGATTCTTGTAGTAGAGAAGCTTCAAATAGAAGAGATATTATATCAAAGGATTGCTAAGAGAACCAGAAGAACAATTTACTATGAATATCTGGTTAAATGGAAGAATCATCCAACAAAAGATGTCAGTTGGGTAACTGAAGCAGACATCCAGAAGCATGGAAAATAAGTTTAGGAGATCATGGACACGAGTCCATGAATATTTTTTTTAAAGGAGTATGATGCATGAGCGTCATCGTCATGATTTAATAAGGCAGGGTGGAAGATGACGTAGCATTCAACACAACTCATTATAATTGGTTTGGATTCCAAGGAGGGAATGTCACTGTAATTTTGTGACCTTTGTAATTAAATATCCCATGAGATATTCAGTATAGATCCTTGTATGTTCTCTAGGAGATTATAATTTCGTTTAATTCCTGTAGGATTGTAGATATCTTGAGTGTTGACTCATATATGAATTGTAATTGTTCATTTATTGTAATAATCTTAGTGGTAGGATTCTTTAAATTATGATAATAAATAACTAGGATAGTCTGGAAGGAAGGCTCGAGAAGCCCCTTCTTGTATAAATAAATGTAATCTATGCCCGTAGGAGGTTGTTGAAAAGGTTTCTCTTACTTCTAAAGCATGTTATTACTACTAAGAGGCTACTAAAAGGAGTTGGAAGTTGTTAGTTTGTTGCTAAACATTGTTGAATCCCTTTGTAAATTGTTGCTAATGAAATATAGAAAGAAGGAATTGCTCACACATTTATGTGATTGTGAATATGTTTATCTCTGAGTAATTGGATAAATGTTATGTGTTACCTCTATATTTGTGTATGTATCTAAATGATTTTATTAAATGATCCCTTGAATTGATATATAAGTTTCAATTGTTTCTCTTCTAAAATTTGAGTGCAATGAGTGCATATTGCCAACACAAGGTGTGCGGAGGATGAACCTATTATAGGTTTAGAAGCTCAAGACATATAGTGTAAGTTTGCATAGAGAAAGCATGAGTGCCTCTACACTCACAGTAGTGTAAAATCTCAATATGAGGGACATAGTGAAAGGAGTGCACTAAGTCAACACTTTGCTAAGTGTTGATAAAGCTTAGGAGACATAGTGCAAGGAGTGAGAAGGTTATTTTCAAAAGTCCAAATATGAGGAGGGAAATGCAAATTGTGTGCCAGATTCTGATTTATTCAAGTAACAAATTTCAAGGAGGGATAGCGAGAGTAAATCCCCAATTCCTTCAAACTTTGATGCCCCGATACTTTTTAAGTTGTTTTTTAGAAGAAAGCCTTGAAGCTATGAAGTCACAGAGTGAATCTACACCGTATATCAATAGGCGAATGTAATTCGTTAGATCCCTGAGTAGTTCAGTGATTATGCACCCTAGGAGAAGTTAGTCGTTGTTGCGTGTAGTGGAGAAACTCCGGAAGTCCCGATGATCCGAGATATTTTCATCGTGACTTATAAAGAATTGTATTAAATGAGCATAAATAAAAGTGCACCATTAAAGAAGGGAAAACTTAAAAATTCAAAGAGACAAAAGAATCAGATATGAACAAAAAAATTTGATAGCAAAGTTCACCCCTGGTGGACTACATCTCTGGGTCCTACTCTCAAATGGGTAGGTTCTTTCATTAGCTCAGCAAAAGAATTTAGCAAATACATAAATATACCTCATTCTGAAATCAAGTTGTATAAATAATAATCAGATCATAAAACAGACAACACCACTGAATTTGTGGCCTCGAATTATCCAAAAATGATTGTTTCCATGCTCCGATCTAACTCTTGCACTCCCAGGCCAAGTAGAATTTCATCTTAGTTTTCGTGCCCTTTGCAACCTGCAATGGTGACAGTTTTGTCTCAAAATCCATGCCCGCAATTATGTATGGTCCATGCCCTTCATTTTTTGACTATGAGCGGATTGCACCTTTTAAGTAATGTCCATGGGTGGATATACCATCTAGCACCCATGGCGCATTGGTTATCGGAGGAGTAGTTAAGGGGTTGGGAGTTGTAGAGGTTTTGGGGTCGAATCCCACTCAAATCCATTTTGGAATGTTGGTTGTTTATATATATGTAGTGTAATATATTCTCCGGAAAACTTTAGCGGAGTCTAGACACCCTTCTAACTTGTCGTTAAAATTGGCGTGGTTCGCTAGATTTGGCAGACCCACCATTTTTAAAATTAAAAATTCGATCATGAGTTAATATTAGGCATTTCTGAGATGCCATGTGTCACCCAATGATTGGGTGACGCGGAACCCACTGATAAGTCCACCTATATGCTGACGTCACTTCCCCATCATTTCATGCCTGACATGTGGCACTTTTCTACTAGTCCACATGGATCCCTAAAAATCCCATTGGTGAGTGAAACGTGACAGCCTCTTATGCTACCATGTGGCATGCTGGCGTTAGTAGCCCATACGATGATGTCACCCTTCCATGTCAGCTGTTGACGTCATATTGTATGAATGATGATGTGGCCCCCTATTGACTGGTCGTGTTTGACTGCAACTTTGACCATGAACATCTTTAAAACCATAAATCTTTTTGATGATTCATTTTTGTCGTTAGAAATATTTTGATGCACTCTTCACGATCATGCCATTTTCACTCAGTTTTGAGAACTTTGAATTGTTTCTCTTTCTCTGTCTGTTGGAGACATTCTAAGCATTATGAGTTGCCTCTGTGAGTTATGAGTAATTATTATCCTTCTTTAGATCCTTTTTGGATCACTCGAAGCCCATAGTAAATCTTGACTTTCAATTGTCAGGTATACGTAGAGCGTAGATTTTCAAGTCATTCGAAATTTGACTATTTATATGGCTTTAATTTGGGATTGTTTTGTCATGGAAAATACCCCAAGCCCTGGATTCCAGAGTGAACACAGACCGTTGATCTGAGGGTAAACACCAACCGTCAGATCTATGGATTTTGACCCTTCGCTAGTTAGGATGTTTTGGTTATAGAGTGTTGTGTTGGTAAATATTTCTAAGCGTCGAAGTTTCAGAGCACCAGAGTTAACCCCTTTTAATTAAAGCTCGAAGCCATGAGCACAAATCCATTAGAGAAAGAGGACCCTTGTGAACAGAAAGCGTTTGCACGGAGAGAGAAAAAAGTCACGTGGAAAAGAGTTTAAGGGTTATGTGGTGGCCCGAGAGCCACTTCGGCTCTTTTGTAGTTTGATCTTAGACCGTGAGGTCCCACGAGCCCATAGGGGGTTTTCATCATAATGAAATTCTTCTACTTCGAAAATTGGGTTTATTTGGAGGTACATGTCTAACTTATGTACCCAATCCCTGGCCATAATCTTTGTTTATCCATCGAAGGGTGGAATATTCAACCTTCCCACCTTGCTCAAGAGATCAAAATTATGTGGCATATGTGTTCCTATATTACCCTCCCTTGGGTCGTACTTATGTTTGAGTTCATAGAATTATTTATAAAAAACATTCCCATGGATGTATGTTTATATTGTCTTGTACTCTTTATATGATATGTTAATATCAATCCCCTGGTGTGGTTTCTCCTTTTCTTCTATAGGATACCTTATCAAGAACTGTGGTAGTAAATGCGTAGGGATATTTAAGCTCTTTCTCTGAATTGGGGTGTGGTTGTTTCTATTCTTAGAGTGTATTATGTCACTCCAACAAGATCCACTGGGTCCACCTTGATCTGCACCATTCATATTTTCATGATTTCCTAATAGATGTGTGAATACCTCAAGTGACTACTACTGGAATTTTGTTGTATCTTCCTATCTCTTGAACAAATATTGTAGTATCTTGATCACCTAATTGTTGTCTCCCATGCTTCCTTCTGGTTCTGACTCTCATGTTTTACTTCTATTTATTTTTTTGGTTATTCTCGAGAAGTTTGCCCTCCACACCCTTTTCTTCTAGGAATCAATGTAGTCATAGGCTAGAAGAATCACCAGCTCTAATACAACTATAATGTTTGAAACTACAATAGATGGGAAATATATGTGTACTTCCCATTATTATTATTATTATTTGTGTGGTTTAATAGAAACGCTTGTTGGAAGTGGGAAATAGTAGATTAAACATAGATCACACATCCATTACACATATAATTCAACAAATAACATTGGCATCTTATTATGGATGGAAGTTCTCCCAAAATAAGTACAATGATACTAAGGGTTGTAATTACAGTTGCAGAATACTACTAAGCACACAAGATAATGGTTGTTAGGAAATGTCACAATCTACTACATAAAAAACATAATGGAACTTAGAATGATTCCAAGATATGGAACTCAATACTCTTCAAGCCTTCCTATGCTCTACTCTGGTGATGTTTTTTCTTTGGTTAGTCCTAAAATTGTTTCAAAATCCTTCGCAGACTGGATCTGATGAGTTGTTGCAAAATAACAATTCACAAGGGTCCTTGTAGTATGCCTACGAGGTGTCTAGTGGGGCCTTGCAGGATGACCCTATTTTAACCTGCGGGGACGCCTCCTTTTCCAGCTGCACAAAAACCTCCTACACCCGTAGCCCTTATGAACATCCTTCTCAAACATTTAACGTAAACCCCTTCCGTGAGCCGATATGACTTTATATTCTCTCCAGAAAAAAAAACAAGCACCACAATGAACTCAAATAAGGATTCTATATGAATCCCCCTATTGTCTAGCTAGGGTGGATATTGTGCCACCGAAACTAAACGTACAATGGAAGGGTTTTTCCCCAAAACCCCAGAATTTGTTTTGGCCACAAGATAACTCAGTAAGATATCAAAGCATAATAAAAAGGGGAAGGGTTTATCCTCTATTTGTCCTTCCTTTGGATCTTCTCTATCTTTCCCCCATTTTGACCAAATCAAATATTCACTTTATTTTCCCTCCAATTGCATTAAATATAATTGCTTATTTTATTTAATGTCACTTTTAGGGTTTGACATTATTTTTACCTAGTGACACCTCTTTGATTCCCTTTTTCCTTGTTAACTATAGCCTATGGGAAAGGCGGTGCTGAGAGATTAGGAAAAGGGGGCTTAAGCCCAAAGGAATATTTTATTAATATTCCTATAAATATAAAGAATAAACTATGGATATAAAGTATATCCTAAGTTCTAAATTGGGAAATGTATCCCATGTGGGCCCAAGCTAGTTCCCAACATGACAAGTGTCAAGTTGGGAACATGCAAATATAATTGGGGGGATTTAGTTTATTGGGCCATAGTTCCATTATCATTCTTACTATCAACCTATCCTACCAAACGTATTTCATGTTATCATTACTTGTAGTTATACATGTACCTATACCATATAAATCTTTGAAGTTGGACTGAAGAGGCAGGCTGTGAGGCCTATAATACATTGAAGAAGCATGTTGTTAGTCCTATGAGCATTCCCTCCAAGTGAGAGAACTAATGGGAATTGATTTCCCAACGTTCCAAGATACAACTATGGGGCTCAGATACTTCTTGTTCGGTCTGTTGTTGAAGCCCCAGAAGGGAAGTGGGGAAGCCAAAGGACTGCTTAGTAGATAAGAAGCACACTTTGTGGGGTGGAACATAAATGTGGGGAATGAGGAACTGTAGGTTGTTAGTTAGAGATTACACCTGAGTCTAAGTTTTATGATGTATCACTTATCTTAACCTAGTTAGAATTTTGTTTACCTAGGTGGATTTTTATCCCTAGCTCGGGGGTGACCCATTGCTAAAAGTTATGAGAAGTGCAGTCTAAGGCTGGGAGGAACGTGGAATTTATACATGCAATTGGCATTCCTTTTACCAAATATAAGTGCATAGTGTATGTTAATTTATGTTTTGTGTTAGTATTTATGCATTTTCCTTCATGAGTTTTTCTTATATATATATATATATATATATATATATATATATATAGTTTCTATTATTCTACATTAATCTATGCAATTACAGAGCATTTTCATTAATTAAATTGGTATTAGAGTTTGATCTTTTATGTGTAATTTCCCAACAAGAGTCTGGGGATGCTACAACTACACTCAAGAATCAATACCCTCTTCCCAAGATCGATGATTTGTTATACCAATTGCAGTATGTCAAGTACCTTACCAAGGTGGATCTCAAATCAGGATACCACTAGGTTTTTATAAAATAAGAAGACTCTT
>JASDQU011379207.1:0-21688 GCA_032191745.1 Picea mariana | reverse complement strand
ATCGAGATCCAGCGATGGCATACCTCTTGTCAACACAATCCTTGAAATCTTAAAACGCGAAGTCTCGACTCTTAATCTGTGTTTAGTCTAAATTAATTCTGTTTAGGAAGCATGATTAATGACAATCAAACCTTTTAGGTTTGTTCACGTTTCGGTTTCTGATTGAATGAAATTTTCCAAATTTTGAATTCAAAAGCGCCAAAATGCGGCCATTTTAATAAAGATAATTGATGATATGTGACACTAATGCGTATCTTAGTAAATATCTACTGCATTCAATGTATTGAATTCTTGTCAGCTACGTCAGTACCTTCATCGTTAAATGAATTAAAAGAGAAGTTTAAAGGTCTATGTTTCGCAAAATATTATGTTTCATACTATCAAGCGTAAGACGCATTCAGCAGAGCTCATACACTCCTTTTCTGTGACAGGTTTTCCATCTAACATAAAGTCATGGCACCAAAGAAAACACTGAAGAAGAGTGAAAATACAGAGGAGATGCGTAACACAGAAGGAGATATCATATTTGACACTACACCACACGCCATCGACTCAATTAAATCCTGGAGACAAATATATGAACTCCTAGATGATGAAATCAAGAATTCTCCTACTGATTCGGAGAATCACTTTCGGGATATAGCAGAATCAGAGCTTCATAAGATCGCAGTGCACCCTCGGCTTATGGCATACAACGACATGATCAATTGGGCCTTGGAGAAGGTTGATATCCCGACAAGAAGCATTTTAAATGATCAAGGGGTCGTTGTCGGCTCATTCAGGCCAGAGCATATACAAGTAATGTATAAACACTCACCAAATCCAAAGTACATTTATAATGCTGAGTTTTTAGCTGAATTTCAAAGGAAGGAGTGTACTGAGGCAGACCGAACTTATCTCGATTTAATCAGAGATGGTGGAGATTTCCATCAAAGTTTAGGGCCAATACCCATGGGGTTTATGCCACAACATCTTTGAACGAGTACATGGTCTATGTAGCCATTATGCTATGTAGACTTTTCGGAAAAAAGAATCCCTACCATTTTCCTGCTGAATGGGTCCCCTTTTTAGAAGAAGCATCGGAAGGATACACTTTTAACTGGAGAAAGATTTTGTCTAATAACCTACCTAAGAGGTTTCAAATTACAAAGTTGTAATATCTAAAGGTCAACCAGTGGATTTTTATATGTCGATGTACATCGTGGACGCAATCTGCTTTGTGACTCCATTTCCCCTGATGAATTGGAGTTGGAACATAGCCTTCCCTGAACCCATTCACGAGTATCACTCTGTGCTATGGGAAGAAAATGATAAGAATGCATTTTATGAAATTTGTCATTTCATAGTAATTCCAATGCATAAGAAGTTTTATGGCTGTGAACCCCCGCGCATTTCTGAGCCAGTCTCAGAAAACCTCAAAGCAATAACAGACTGATTCATTGATGAAAACTTCTCTTATATTAGGGTTTATGGGTGCTCAATTCCCCCTCATGCGCTTCCAAAATTCCTCCCGGACACACTGGTATTGAGGGAGGTAGCACACCAAATAGTGAAAGGTGGTATTGGAATAGAGGTAAAGGCAGCTCAAAAGAAGTCTTGGCCAATCTTCCCTGTACATATCGGGAAGTTTTCATTGCTAAACCTAGGCCATTCTAAAGTGGAAGCCGAAGCATTAGAAAAAGTTAAACTGGTAGATATCGAACATAAAAAACATGACCCTTATCAGCTAGTAAACAGACATTTGATGCACTACAATATGAAAGCTTATGAACACGAAGAATCTATTTGTGATGATATATTCAAAGAGGTTAAAACCTATGAAGAAGTATTGAACAAGGTACGTGCCTTATCACCCAACTTACAGATTGGTTTCATGTCTTTTTAAAGTCACAGGCGAAGTTGTTTGCCAAAGATTTTGCAGGTTGAATCCATGACCCCTCCTCCAGAGCAGGAAGGGCCTCCCCCGGTATTTGAAACAGATGTACAGAATAAAGCAAATACAAAGGGAAAAATGAAGGAGAGTGAAGTGCCTTCACAAGAAACAGAAGTTCCTCAGACAGAAAAATCAGAGGCAGGGAAAGGAAAGAAGTTGGAAACATCCTCAGAAATCCCTGAGAATTTTCCCAAAAAAGTAGGAGGAACAGCATCAACAGAACTTGGAATTCCTATCACTTCTTTGACCCCATTGCAGTCTACCTATGGAGACCCTCAAATGGGAGATCTATATGTAAATGATCTCGAACCTATTTCTAGGGATGAGATTCCTTCCTCTAATTACTTCTTCAGTAAAAAAAGGAAGGCTATCTTGAAACAGAAAATGAATCCAAGAGGAGACTTGATGATTAAAAAGCACAATATCATTGTAGACGGACAAAAACTTGAAGAAGGAGAATTTGCTACAGAAATAGCAGGCACAATGGGAGCCTTAGCATCGACAAATTTATACTCTGTGAGTAATTTGAGAATTATGTTGTAGCAGAAGGATCAGATGATATCTCAACTACAAAGGAAATTGAAGGAGACTGAAAGGAGTATCAATCGGGATATAAACAAGGGTCTGGAAGGAGCCAAATCCAATGAAATTCAGAGAGATTCAAAAGCTATGTGTTTCAGAGCAGATTAAAGGTGATATAATACTCAAGGTGTGGGAGGCAAACCTCTCAGAAAAAAAAAAAAATAAGCAGAGAGGTTAATGATGACTGTCAATGAATTTTTGACCTTTTAGAGAAAACTTCATTGAACATTGGAAAAAATGATTGTCCAAGGTNTCAAGCATCAGTTAAGATTCAAAGAGGATCTGGAAGAAATTCAGGTAGAGATTCCACAAATAAAGGTAATCAATGTCACTCAAACTGACAAATGGATAGTAATGTCGAACTTAAAGTTATAAACTATTAAATTCACGAGAAATATAATCCAAGACCGTCTGCCAGAACTGCAGAGAAAGTTTTTCTTATTTGAAGCAAAGGATATTCCAGAAGCTCCCAGAGTTTTAGTGCAATTTCTGGGAAAATGTATTCGATGTCTTAAAACAGAAGGAGGAGGTTCATCAACGCAGACATGAAACACTATTTTGAATATTTTCATCATTGGAATAATAAAGCAGTTAAAATAGAAATGTAAATGGTTCGACATTGCTCATTCATGTAACCGTTAGTCTTAGGAAGTTAGTTAATCACCAACGAGAAAAAGGTTTGGTGATCATGTATAAATACAACTTCATAAGACTGAGAAAGGGATTTTGGTTTTTTGGGAGCCGATTGTATTAGAAATTTTCCAATTTACAATGATATAGATAATGAAGAAGAGATTCTGAATTTTGTCACCTTGAAGCTATGTGTTCCTTCACTCCGTTTTCAATATCTTTCAATATCTTTCATTCCATGTCTTTCTAATGAATGATCAACTATAGTTTAATTCAAAATTCTACTATAGTTTGAATTTATTTGATTATCTAATCATTTACAGTTTTTCCTATGTGATTGCTATCAGTAGTTTCAGGATCTGTAGGTCTGTTGGATGGTTATATCTTATACTCCATTAAAATTTTTGTTTTTCTCCCCTTTTTTTGTTATTATATGAGATTATTTCACGATTAAAGCCTCATATTCTCCAACAGTGTTACTTTGTTTTTATTTTAATATTCTCAACTTCAAGTACAGGAAATGACCTTTACTGTTATTATGTTATTATTTTGAGTTCCAAAATTCCTTTTTTTTTTCATCCCACCAAACTGAAGCAACAAATTTTAAATTTTTTTATAACTTAATAAAATTTTAATCCTCATGACTGTCCAAAGTAATAGACAACCTAACATAGAACCTTGCCTACATGATCAACTAGCATTTCTTTGAACTTATTTAATACTATCCTGCAAACAACAACTACTCAAGTCGAATTAAAACATTCATGGGCAATTATTGAGAAAGAAATCAGCATCCAAGAACAATGGGAAGCTAAACAGAGACAGTTTAGAAACCAACACTGATTTCTACTTCGCAATTGATTATTTCTCCCTAATTATCTTTATTTTTCGGATGCCTTGACGGTATACTTTAGAGCCTTAAAGTATAAACTCAGGAAAAACACTAGGCATAGACCATACCGTCTTAACCCTAGAGTAAAAGAGAAGATTAAGAAGGAGACATACAAGCTTTTGGAAGCCGAACTTATTTTTGTAGTGGAAGAAGCAGAATGGGTCAGCCCAATAGTCATTCAAAGCAAGAAAGGCATAGAGGATATCAGGGTCTGTGTAGACTATAGAAGCCTTAACTCTGCCTATGTGCATGACCCTTTCCCAACACCTTTTAATGATGAGGTGCTAGAATAAGTTGCGGGGAAGGAAGCATACTCATTCAAAGATGGATTTTCAAGGTACCACCAAGTCAGGATTTCCGAAGAGGACAAAAACAAGACAACATTCATCACAGAATAGGGATCTTTCGCATATAATGTGATGCCATTTGGCTTAAAGAACACCCCTGTGGTTTTCTCCAGGATTATAATAGTAGATTTCAGAGAGTTTGTTCACAAGTTTATAGAATTTTATATGGACGATTGGATGATATATAGTTTTGTCAAGGAGCATGTAGCATTGTTACGTTTGATGTTTGACAGATGCAGAGAATTGCAGATATCATTGAACCTCAAAAAGTGTATCTTATGCACACCACATGGAAATTTGTTGAGCCACATAGTATGCCGAGAGAGAGTATTGGTAGACCCATCCAAAGTTGCAATTATTGTGAACATGCCACCACCTACGAGTGCTAAGTAGTTGCGCTCCATACTGGGACAAACAGGGTACTATCGCAGGTTCATCAGAAGATATGCAAACATCACTGGACCCCTGGAAAATCTACTAAAAAAGGATGAAATGTTTCAATGGATCCCAAAATCTGATAAAGTTTTTGATACCCTAAAGGAGAAGCTTAGCTTAACATTGATTTTGATATTTCTAAACTAGGAAAATGAATTTTGCGTCCACGTAGATGCTTCAAGTATTGCCTTAGGAGCTATCTTAGTGGAACCTACAGATGGAGCCATGGATCACCCTATCTACTTTGCGAACAGGAGGTTGTCACAAAATGAGCAAAACTACACAACGACAGAAAGGGAAGGTTTAGCCATGATTTATGCTTTGTAGAAATTTAGACATTATTTGCTAGGCTCTCATTTCAAGTTCTTTACTGATTATTCTGCACTGAAATATCTAGTTAAAAAACTTGTGTTGGAAGGGAGAATTTGTAGATGGTTTCTACTATTTTAGGAATTCTCTTTTGAAGTAGTTATTAAGCTTGATATATGCGATGTAGGACCTGATCACCTGTCTATATTAGAGTTAGTAGAAAGTGGTGGAGCAGTCGATGATCAGCTCCCAGATGCATATATTTTTTGGGTTGAGGCCATACCAGAGTAACTGGAGGACATAGAAGTCTTCTAATGTACATGAGCCCGCCTGGAAACATACTCCACAACCCAGAAATGCCATATGGTTGTTAGAGCAGCAGATTACCAGTTGATCATAGGACAATTGTATAAATTGGGACTAGATAGTATACTCAAAAGATGTGTCTTGGATCATGAAAGACAGTATATACTATGGGAGTGCCACAACGAATTTGCGGGAGGTCATGTAGGAGGAAAGGCCACTGTGCAGAAATTTCTCCAAGTTGTACTTTGGTGGGAAACACTTTTCAAGGATGCAAAGTTGTATGCTAGATCATGTGATCTTTGTCAAAGAATGGGTAAGTCGTCATGACGAGATGAATTACCACTTCAACAAGTTCGATCTCTACAGGCATTTGAGAAGTGGGTAGTTGACTTCATTGGACCGATCAACCCCAAAACTAAGCATTCAAAGGCTAGGTACATTATTACCACAACTGACTACCTTACACGCTGGGCTGAGGCAGCAACTGTTCAGGATTGTTCGACCAATATTGCTGCTAGGTTCAATTTTGATAATATTATCACTTGATTTGGATGTCCTAGGAGCCTAACCAGTGATGAGGGAGATCATTTCATTAGTAGCACGATAGCAAATCTTACAGTAGAGTTCTTGATCCAACATCACAAAAGCAACCCTTACCACACGCAAGCCAATGGAACAGTAGAAAAATTCAACAAGATTCTAGAGAGAGGGTTAACAAAGTTTTTTTGCACAAATCGGAAAGATTGGGATGATAGAGTTCCAGCAGTACTATGGGCTTACAGGACAACCACAAAAAAACTCCACAGGTACACACCATTCCAACTAGTTTATGGGAAAGAGGCAGTGGTGACTGCAGAATTGATCTCTCCAAGTTTGTACATTGCACATATCACACATATGTCGTAGGAGGCATCAGTTGCACAGAGACTTATGGAGTTACAAGAACTCAAGGAGACCAGGATTTTAGTAGACATCCATCAGTCGGTTGAAAAATAAAGGAAAAAATCTTGGCATGACAGTCACATTAAAACTAAGGTATTTGTGCAAGGAGACAAGGTTCTACTCTATGACAATCGGTACTAGAAGAACTATGGGAAGATGTGCATGCATTGGTTGGGACCATTTATGGTTGCACAGATCCAACCCTCAGGAGCAGTCAGACTTGTGCAACTGGATGGTATGATGCGGCCAGGATGGGTGAATGGCACTCGCCTGAAACCCTATATGTCTTATAACTGAGCTAAAAGGACTATCGCTCTAGTTCGAAGGAGCATGTATAATAGTTAGATTTGATTTTTCTATAATTTTTGTAAATTTAGTTAATAAAGTCGATGTGCGTAGTTTTGTTCTGCGACATGTGGTTCATTTTTCTGTTTAAGTGTTGTTTGATGCATAACTTCTCACTCAGCAGTAGAAGATAAAAAAAAGGAAAGAAGTCATTTATGAAGGTCATTAATATGACGGGGACCTCTTTGTAGTCAAAGGGAGAACGAATCTGAATGCAATCTGAGTCCATGTTCCAAGAACACAAGGGAGGAATAGTTCCTTGTGTATGCATGAAACAAACAAGAAGCACATGCAAAGATCTAGGTCGAGTGCAGACTGGAAATAGTGCAGGAAAAACTTGTTGAAGCCTGGCTAGAAATTTGGAAGGTCGTACCCCAACTACCTGAATCCAGGTATGAAGGAGAGACGGAGCATCAGATTGAGCTTCTCCAAGGAGCATGGACACAACTAGTCACTCGCGTTGAGAATATGTGATGCAGGAGCATCGCTCCAACTCAGCATAAGCACCAGCCAGCCAACACATCCAGCGCACATTCATGAAAGGGAGAGGCGCATCCCTCTCATTTTTCAAAATTTGAATTTGAGATTAATGTTGTAAGTTTGATAGAGACCAGACCACTCCTTTGTACAGGTAGTGGTTGAGGTTTCCTTTAATGGTTTCCTGCAGCAAGCCCAGGACATAGTCAGGACTGGGAATCCATTTATGTAATGTAGCCGTAGGAGCCGCTCTGTGATAGTGATAGCTCAGAGACTGTGGTTAAGGATAAGCTCATGGGAGCCCTCATTTTGTAAGGAAGAAATTAGAGTAGAGAGTTAGGAGGACAGACCAGAGTAGAGAGGTCTTGAGAGAAAGCTGAGACTTGTTACAGTCTAGCCTTTGTAAACATTTGTATAGACATACAGATTAATAGAAAAGAACTTTTTTCTGTACACTGTGTGTTTGACGTTTACATGCTTTTATTCATTTCATGTTTTAAATGCATAACTGGTGAAGCATTGCATAAGTTTCAATTTATTCCTGTCTTGGAGTTTTCGAGTGCAAGGAGTGCACATAGTTTGCAAGGTGTGCATTGACAGAGGTGAGACAACCTTAGGAAAGCTCAAGAGGGATAACATTGAACCTTCATCAGCAGAGGTGCAAGGAGTACACAAAAGGTAACTCTCTTTCGAGTTCGACAAGAAGACAGAATCACCGAGGATTCTGGAGAACTCTACCAGGAGGGCATTGAGTTGGTGCAAGTGTGCATAGAAGGAACTCTTTCGAGTTCTGAGAAAAGAGAAGTGTCAAAGAGAAGACACTCACAAGGTTGTTGAATACTCTATAGGCTCTGCAAGGTGTGCATCGAGCAGGGGAACGCCAGGTGGACATAAGGAGTTTTCTTTTCAAGAAAACTTCTCAAATCTGAGTTATTCGAGATCCTTGAATGGATTGTGTGCGCAGAAGTAAATCTCCAGGAGGATGAAGCTCAGAAGGGACAACATTTCTATAATGCAAATGAGACCTAAAGGAATCGTTCTCACAAGAGGAAGAATCAAAGATCGAGACCTTCGAGACTTAGAAAATATTCTAAGTCAAAAAGCCTGAACCGTCAGATCTAGCGCCAATACCTGACAACCGTTGGATCAAGTGAAGGTGCACAGAGTTTAACCTATGGGAGGTTGCGCAGTATAGCAGTTGAAACAGACGGTGGAGATTCTTCGTGGAGAAGTACCGAAATCCCAAGAGCCCTAGAATCACACCAAGTTGCGAGGGATTTAAGCGCTTAGAAGCACCCCGGGGGTGGAACCGTATGGACGGTGGAGACACTTCGTGGAAGAAGTGCCGAAGTTGCGAGAATCATTGGATCTTGCAGAGCAGTGAGGAGATTAAGGTTGAGTGTCTTCCAACACTCTAAGGCATTGAATTTCGCTATTTCGGAGTTTGGGGTTTGGAGCGGCAAGGGATTTTAGGGTCGCTACATCGCGAACTCCCAGTTCGTTAAATCCTAAAATCTCGCGCTCAAATTTTTCTATTTCAGAGTTTGGGGTTTGGAGCGGCAAGGGATTTTGGAGTCGCTGCATCACGAACTCCCGGTTCGCGAAATCGCACCAGCCGTCGGATCTGGAGTGCGGTGGCCTGAGAGCCACTGGATCAAGGATACATGCACAAGGTTGAGTCCCTGGGAGGTGCATAGGAAAAAGGATCTGGGCCATCAGATATAGCACCAAGAACCGATAGCCATCGGATCTGGAAGGAAGTGCAAGGGGTTTAATTCTCATAACATCAGAGGGAAGAGGAATCATCAAGTCCCGAAAGCATCGGGGCCGTCCATTTTGGAGGACAGGTGTCAAAGATCCAAGACCTTTTCAGTGTTTCGAACACCGAGAGTTCGAGGAGAAGGAGTTGTGAGACAAGAAGTCCCAGCTCACGAAATTGCGAAAGCATCGGGACTGTTCATCAAGGGGACAGGTGGTGAGTGGTCAAGGTTCAGGGAAAACCCCGAAAGGTTCTCTCAACGGGTAGTATTTCGGCATTTCGGGACCCGGGAGGTTGAAGGACCAAGAACCATCAGCAGCTGAAATCATGAAATCGTGAATTCCGAAATCCCAAAAATTGGACCGTGGTCATGGGTAGATTTCAGCATTTCGGGACCTAGGAGTTTGAAGGACCAAAAATCGTTGTAGCCGGAATCGGGAAATCCTGAATCGTGAAAGGCCGGTAGCACTTTGTTGTTAAGTGCGTGGTCACAGAGTGGTGGTCACATGGATGGAGGCTAAGGGGCGATCTAGAGCCGTTAAGCCCTTTTCGTCGTTTCAGATACCGGGAGTTGGAAGGACAAGGAGCTTGGGAGAGATCGCATGCAAGAGTCCCGAAACCCCAAAATGTGAAAGGTTTGTTGGTTTAGAACAGAGTAGAGCATCGAAAGCTGAGCGCATGCATAGGTTTTCTCAAGGCCTATGCCAGAGGACAAAGGGACTTGTGGATTTGTTCAAAGGATTCCAACAGGAGCCCGAAGAGCTATTTCGGCTCAGAAGAAGAACGATCCAGAGACTGGGAGGTCGCAGAACCCTACTGAGGTGGGGGGGGGTCTGCATCAGGTGGTATCAGAGTAGATTTTTTTTTGTAGATTTCAGGCGAAAGAGAAAGAGGAGATCGTTACTTTGTTCACATACAAAGGAGAGACAAGGGGAGAAATTCTGGTAACATCAAGTGGAATCAAAAGCAGAGATTCATCTGTATATAGCAGGTGAAAGAAGCAGGGTGTTAATGCTCTATGGTGATTGTTTGCAAGTGTGCAATAGTCAATAGACAGCCAGGCGAGCTGTAGGAGGACATGGAGATGCTCTCAGACGTAGAGTGATCCATACGCTTGCCAGGAGGGCAAGTGAAAGATGGAAATGGATATTGAAGGCCGTGAGCATGGTGGAAGAGGAGACCACCAGCAGATGAGTAAAGCAGAGATTGACAAAGAACTCACTGAGATAAGGGCGATAATGGAACAACTGACATTGAAGATGCAATAGGAGGAAAAAGTACACTAGAGGTACGAATGGCCTCTGAACAGGAAAGCCAAATGTCCTGTTCAAAATTTGTTGGCCAGGAAACAACAACAAGAGTTGAGGAAGTGGTTGAGGTATGCTGAAAGCCTCAGTGACACAAAGCTGGTTTGCATCTATGAGCCAGAAGTCTGAGAAACCCTCAGTGATGAGGAAGAGGGATCAGTTTCAGATCTCATAAATTGTCAGGAGGGCAGGGATGAATTTTTGAATTTCCAGGTAAGCAATGAAATGAGATCATTGGAGGATCTCATAGACTGTCAGGGGGACAGCCATGGAAATTCATATTGCCAGGTGGGCAATGGTCTGAGATTAACAGAGGATATCATAAACTGTCGGGTGGGCAGAAGTGGACTTTCAAGTTTCCAGGTGGGCAATGGAAAGAGATAGGTGGAAGGTCTCGCGTACTGCTAGGGGGGCAGTGGTGAAAGTTCAAATTGCCAAGTGGGAAATGAGATGGGATTAGACGATCTCATAGATTGCTAGGTGGGCAGCAGAAAATTCCCAAATTGCTAGGTGGGCAAGGGGAAAGAGATGAAACTGTCTAAAAGTCTCATGAACTCAGAGGAGATTTCAGATCAGCAAGGAATGCTGACAGGAGAGAATCAGAAAAGAATTCTGATCATTGGATGAATAGAGGTGTTCCTAACAAGAAGCCCAGTTGAGGCCAAAGCATGTGTTGCATATGTAGCAACAACAGGAGGACAGCCAGTAGAAACTATCATGGAGGAAGAAATGGAGCAGACACTGACGTTTTCCCAAGAAGAAAAAGATGAGCATTCAGCCGAGTTGCTCAAAATTTTCAGCCAGGAAGCTAAAACAGAAATGACTGCAGCATTGGAATCTGCAACAGAAGAGGAAACAGAAAGCATGGATTTTGCTAACCTGTGTGAAGAATTAGAATCCCTGGAAAGGAGGGTGATGGTGCAAAGTTTGCACATCCAACAGGCTAAGTTGGAAGCGGGTAGCGGAACATACCAGCCTGGGGAGAAGCTGGAAGAAGTTGGAAGTATGCCAGCAAGAGAAATGGCAGCAACAGAACTTCCACAGGAAGAAGCTGAGCAGCAGTTCATCAATGAGTCTGCAGCAGAGTGTGCACTTAGTGCCACAAAGGGAAATAAAGACAGCATGGAAGATCGAGCAGATCTGCCCATTGATAAGACAGAAGTGAAGCAGAGAAGACTGCATACCCATGGGAGCAGCTGGACGAGGTGATTGAGGAGATCACGAGGCTGAAGTTGAGGTCATCACAAGAAGCAGTCAGCAAAGGAAAGTTGAGCAGAAAGAATCCTGCGAGAGCAGCAGGGAAGAAGAAGCAGTTGTAGCAACAACAACATAGTTGGAGAGGAGCTAGAGGACAGCTCCAAGGGAAAGTTTGGGATCCAAGTGGATTTCAACATTGGAGAAGAGGAGCTCATGAGCAGGAGCTCAATATTTTTCCAGCTGAGGAGTATGATGCAGGAGCATCGCTCCAACTCAGCATAAGCGCCAACCAGCCAGCACATCCAGCACACATTCATGAAAAGGAGAGGCCCAGCCCTCTCATTTTTCAAAATTTGAATTTGAATTTAATGTTCTAAGGCTGATAGAGACCAGACCATGCCTTTGTATAGGTAGTGGTTCAGGTTTCCTTTAATGGTTTCCTGCAGCAAGCCCAGGACGTAGTCAGGACTAGCAATCCATTTATGTAATGTAGCCATAGGAGCCACTCTGTGATAGTGATAGCTCAGAGACAGTGGTTGAGGATAAGCTCATGTGAGCCCTCATTTTGTAAGGAAGAAATTAGAGTAGAGAGTTAGGAGGAGAGACCAGAGAAGAGATGTCTTGAGAGAGAGCTGAGACTTGTTATAGTCCAGCCTTTGTAAACATTTGTATAGATATACAGATTAATAGAAAAGCAGTTTTTCTTGCACACTGTGTGTTTGAAGTTTATATGTTTTTATGCATTTCATGTTTTAAATTCATAACTGGTGAAGCATTGCATAAGTTTCAATTTCTTCCTGTCTTGGAGTTTCCGAGTGCAAGGAGTGCACATAGTCTGCAAGGTGTGCGTTGACAGAGGTGAGACAACCTTAGGAAAGCTCAAGAGGGATAGCGTTGAACCTTCATCAGTAGAGGTGCAAGGAGTACACAGAAGGGAACTCTCTTTCGAGTTCAGCGAGAAGACAAAATCACTGAGGATTCTAGATAACTCTGTAAGGAGGGTATTGAGTTGGTGCAAGTGTGCACAGAAGGAACTCTTTCAAGTTCTGAGAAAAGAGAAGTGTCGAAGAGAAGACACTCACAGGGTTGATGAATACTTTGTAGGCTCTGCAAGGTGTGCATTGAGCAGGAGAATTCCAGGTGGGCATAAAAAGTTTTCTTTTCAAGAAAAATTCTCGAATCTGAGTTACTCGAGATCCTCGAACGCAAGGTGTGCACACGAGTAAATCTCAGGGAGGACGAAGCTCAGAAGGGACAGCGTTTCTATAATGTAGATGAGACTCGAAGGAACCAAGATCGTAAGAGGAAGAGTTGAAGGTTGAGACCTTCGAGACTTAGAAAATATTCTAAGTCAAAAATCCAAGAAAGATCAGGAGGAGAGCGTGCAAGGAAGACAGATCTGAATCGTCAAATCTAGCGCCAATACCCGACAACCATTGGATCAGGTGAAGGTGCACATAGTTTAACCTCTGGGAGGTCGCACAGGAGAGAAGCTGAAACGGACGGTGGAGACGCTTCATGGAGAAGTACCAAAATCCTGAGAGCCCTTGAATCGCAGCAAGTTGCGAGGGATTTAAGCGCTTAGAAGCACCCCGGGGGAGGAACTGTATGGACGGTGGAGACACTTCATGGAAGAAGTGTCGAAGTTGTGAGAATCGTTGGATCTTTCAGAGCAGCGAGGAGATTAAGGCCGAGTGTCTTCCAACACTGTAAGGCGTTGAATTTTGTTATTTCAGAGTTCAGGGTTTAGAGCGGCAAGGGATTTTGGGGTCGCTGCATCGCGAACTTTCGGTTCGCGAAAACCTGAAATCTCTTGCTCAAATTTTTCTATTTCGGAGTTCGGGGTTTGGAGCGGCAAGGGATTTTGGAGTCACTACATCGCGAACTCCCGGTTCACAAAATTGTGCTAGCCGTCGGATCTGGAGCACGGTGGCCTGAGAGTCGCTGGATCAAGGATACGTGCAGAGGGTTGAGTCCCTGGGAGGTGCACAGGAAAGAGGATCTAGGCCATTAGATCTAGTACCAAGGACCGATAGTCGTCGGATCCGGAAGGAGGTGCGAGGGGTTTAATCCTCGTAACAGCAGAGGAAAGAGAACTCGTCAAGTCTTGAAAGCATCGGGGCCGTCCATTTTGGAGGACAGGTGTCAAACATCCAAACCCTTTTTGATGTTTCGGACATCGGGAGTTCGAGGAGGAGGAGTCATGAGACAAGAAGTCCCAGCTCACGAAATTGCGAAAGCATCAGGACCATTCATCAAGGGGACACGTGGTGAGTGGTCAAGGTTCGGGGAAAACCCCGAAAGGTTCTCTCAAGGGGTAGTATTTCGACATTTTGAGAACCGAGAAGTTGAAGGACCAAGAACCGTCTGCAGCCAGAATCGTGAAATCGCTAATTCCGAAATCCCAAAAAGTCGACCGTGGTCACGTGTAGATTTTGGCATTTGGGGACCCGTGAGTTTGAAGGACCAAAAATCGTTGCAGCCGGAATCGCGAAATCCTGAATCATGAAAGGCCAGTAGCACTTTGTCATTAAGCGTGTGGTCACAGAGTGGTGGTCACATGGATGAAGGCTAAGGGGCGATACAGAGTTGTTAAGCCCATTTCGTAGTTTTGGATACCAGGAGTTGGAAGGGCAAGGAGCCTGGGAGAGCTTGCATGCAAGAGTCCCGAAACCTTGAAATGTGAAAGGTGTGTTGGTTCAGAATAGAGTAGAGCATTGAAAGTTGAGAGCGTGCATAGGTTTTCTCAAGGCCTGTGCCAGAGGACAAAGGGACCTGTGGATTTGTTCAAAGGGTTCCAATAGGAGCTCGAAGAGCTATTTCGGCTCAGAAGAAGAACGATCCAGAGACCGGGAGGTCGTAGAACCCTGCTGAGGTGGGGGGGGGGTCTGCATCAATATGGAAGTGAATTTGTGGGAGACCAAGAAGGAATTGGAGCAGCAAACTCAGAAGCTGCAGGAGAAAATGGAAAAGGTAGTGCTAGAAGGAAATAATTCCCAAGAAACACTACATAAGCACACAAATGAGTGCACAAGGATTTTCAGGGAAGTCAATGATTGGATGGGCATCATCGCTAGACGCAACCAAACTTTGGAGGATTTACACACCAAAATCCAGGTGTTGAATGAAGAATTTTTGGCTGCGATGGATCTGTTGGAGAAACAACAGAAGTTCGACCAGAGCTAGTAGGAGGACAATGAACTGAACACCCTCTTTGAGGCGCAATCCGTAGAAAAGAAGGAGTTGTGTGACTTCTGGCCTATCATTCAGACAGTGTACATGCATATGCAATAAGTTGGCACAACAACAGATTCTGAGTGGAACTCATTGGTCTCATCCAAACCAAAGGGATGTATTATAGAGGTGACCCAACAATTTGTAGCAGAGGCATCACTCCTTGCCAGGAAGTGCCAGGATAAAGTTGGAAGCTTTTAAGGAGTGCAGAAGTGGGCCTTGGAGTTGGTCCCAAAGTTGGTCCCTTCGTTCAAAGAGGAAAAAGAATAAGAACTGCAAGCAAAAGAGAAAAAGGAAGAGGAAAAGGAGGACAAGGGAAAACAACATTTGCTCTTGGAAGCTGCGAAAGAGCTGAGTAATTGACTCAAGGGTGAGTCAAGGTTTGTGTTCAGAGCTTGTTGGTCCCTTCATTTTTGGGATAAGGAATTTCACAATTTTTGGCCTAGTACAAGTTGCACAAGCTTCAGAAGAAGTTGGAAAACAAAGTAAGAAGAATAAACAAAAATCAGTTGTGAAAAAGACAGCGCAACGCCACCAAAGCAAAAGGGGTTGCAACAGAACAAGAAAGCATGCAAGCCAAGACAGAAGACACAACCAAGCTTATATATAGGGTTGAATATGATTGTAAAAGGTTGTCAATTGGGTCAAGTCGGGTTCTGAGTATGTAATGTAATATGTACACCATTTAGAGAGTTAAATCTCTATGACATGAGTCCAGAGCCAGGAGTCTGTAAGAGAGTGCTATTGTGTATCTCTGAGTTTGTAAATGAAGAAAGATATGAAGATAATATGAAGAAGGATCTAAATTTTCAAAATATGTTGTGTCTTTCTGTGTTTTACTTATGAATTACAGTGTCTCTTTATGGTTTATGAGTTCCACATGATGGATCTATGTTTAAATGCTTGTTCGCAACATAAGTAGGTTCAGTTCTTGCACACATGAGTTCAGATTTGTTTGGTAGTTATATGTCTTGCGCAAGAGCAGGATGAATCTTGGAGGTTCTGTGAATCCTCCTAAGTATTTTCCTTTCCCTTCCCTATCTATTTGTCTCAGTATCTCTTTGGGTGAGACTTTTTCTCTTCGGAGGAGATGAAAATGCTAGTGCTCTAGACTACTGGGTACCTTTTGTTGGTAACTTGAGAAGGACCCTGGTCTGATCAAACTTGTGCCAACAATGTGCATGCAATATATTTCTGATCTTTAACGTGTAGTGTGGAACTTTTATTGGTGTGCACACCTTATTCAATCCATCATGTACTTTTTTATGTGCACAAATGATTGATATGTGCGAGTGCGCAAACATACCCAAAACTTTGGGTGCCAAAAGTCCCCCAACAGTATTACTTGATTAGAGTGGGACTTCTGGGTGGAATTGAAATTGTACCAAGGTGGACTAACCATTATGTCCACGTGCAACTTTGTGTAATATAAAATAATCAATGTTGTATGACCAAAGCATCAAATCAAGTTGATTTTGTAGTTAGTTTTGATTAAGAGAAAATCATCGGTCAAGGTTGCAGCTTTAGCTTGACACAGGTCTTGGAATGAGTCGAGAAATCCTCAAGGTAAGAGATGGATTTGGGATTCACTCGTCTGGGATCTCAAGCTCTTTATTTCTAAGCTCTCTCTTGATGGGTGAGTGAGATATTTTTCATCCTACCATCCATAAATATGAGCTCGAACTAGGAAAATTCCTACAACTAGAACTTGGCCCAGTTACTCGGTGACCTTTGAGAAGTGGGCCCCAAGTGAAGACTCTATCAATTAATACCATTGTCATCCTCCTATCTTGTTGAGTATAATATGGATGATGTGAACTGATTTAACCATTTGAGGGGAAATCCACATAATTGGGTTATTGATTTCGGCAAAGGTGATCATCCATGGAGATAGGTGCACCAAATCAATATTAAGAGAGTTGGTGTATTGTTGCAACTTTGAAGTAGAATTCAATGAATTGTGTGGAGGATAACTGTCTATTGCTCATGAATAATAGGTTGGGGTCTCTACCCAGTAGTTTTATTTGAATGATCAACCGTTGAGAGAACTTAATCATTAGATCCTGGGCCACCTTCTAGGGTAGAGAGTTGTAGGAAAACAAGCATTTTCTAGAAATGTCCATGAGTTGGAAACTTTTCTAGGGAACTATAATTTGAGATGAAACTAGAGATTCTAGTGAAAGCATGACTGGAACTGCTCACTCGCCAACGGATGGGGATGCTAACCATTGAGGAATGGAGGATCCCTCCTATGGAACTTAAGGTGGGAGTGTGTATAAATATTTAGGGTGATGGCCAAAAAAGTGTGTCGAGAATGTGAAAGTGCTTGAATGATGTTGAAAGTTGAAGAAGCAATACTAACCCGCATTTGATTCCCATCAGGTGGTTGATAACATCTCTGATCTATCATATTGATGATGGAAATTTTGGAATGTGGCATCATAAATGATTACGTACCCGAGCCTTGTGTGATCTGGCCAAATCTAATTGCATGAAATTTCATTGTGGTGTACTTCCATGTAGCTTGGGCCACTCCCATGTGAGTCCCTTGTCAAAGCCAATACTTTGTACATTGGAATAAATTCACTTGCGAATGAATATCTTGGGAATCTGTAAATTTGTCAACCTTTCTGATCCACCTGTGTGACCGGAACCTACTTTTTGCTACTAAAAAAAAATATTAATCATGTCGACTATGTACCTTCCTATCTAATCAGTACCCCACTTTAGACCTAGGATATGCTAACTTCTATTGTGATTGGTTCTTTTAAATTATATGTGACCCCTTGGGGCCATAATACACCTTTTACCAAATTCCATTGACAAGCATCTTGAGTATCTTCCCCTGCAATGTGGAAAACCTTGCTGCTCCAGCCTCACTGATGTAGACCAGGAATAAGGGGCCCAACCAACACATGTGTAACTTGTGGGGTGCTTGAATATTTTTTTATCATATAATAGCATGGGAGAATCCGACTACAAAATTTGTGGAGAATTGTTGGCGCATGGGCGACAAACCCAGGGTTAATCATTCAAATCTCAACAAAACCATTAGACACCGTCCCTTTCAACATCACCTGCAGAGTAAGTGAAATCTCACCCGAGGCATCTAGAGGGGTTGTTGGAACCAAGGTTCCACAATGTTGAGTGGAAGTGATGCATCATTCAAATCCTTTACTTACGTGAAAAGTTCTCACAGCTAACAGTTACTTTGTTAAGAAATATAATCTATGTGAAAAATTACAACTTCATAGGTGATCCATACAATTAGAATAAACCAAGAAGAAACATAAAACACATCATAACACACAAATTTACATGGTTCACCCAAATTGGGATACGTTCACAATGGTTGGATTCTTATATTATTCATTAATGTATTTCATACAACTATGCATTGTGCTACAAGATATGCAATAGTGATATCATCCCAAACCTTCCTAGCCACTCCCATGCAGTGCAAGTTCATTCCTCAGTCATACTATAATTTTATTCCTTCGTTCGACTCCCTTACCCAAAAAGAATTAGCAACTTACATGCACCATCACTCTCTATCTCTATATTTATATATCTTAAATATTTACACATAAAAATAGAGATAAGACCGTTACAAAAGTGGGCAAAGTGTCCCCAAAAAACCATTAAAAAAGTGGACAAAATGTCCCCAAACCCCACAATTTATAACCGTTTTCTGCCTTCTGCGTGCTTCTCCATAGCACATGTTTTTGTCAGGCTCCTTGGAATTCTCTCTTGTCATGCAATCTGGTCCTTCTTATGATTTCCTTTTGCCCTTCGACTTCCTTTTGGTGTACATCCAGAAACTTATCCAAAATGCCTCTTCAACAGGTCCCCAACACTCACATGTGCCTTGTCCCAAGCCACTCAGGCATGTTTCCATTGCACCATGAATGTGTCAATGGTCACGTTCGTTGTTGCAGAATTTTCCTTCACCTCCAGCTCCTTCTATAATATTCGATCGACTGTTTCAGATGTCATGCGATCTTGGACCCTCTCGGCACCTTCTTTAGCTTCATGTTTGAGGACTCCTTTAAGTCATTGTGAGGGTCGTTTTCATTATGTATGCTTCTTGTTGCAAAACTTCTATATGTTGTGTGTGGTCTTGTTGCTTCATCCCAAGTTGATTCATTTTTTAATACAACTTTCAGTTTTCATTCATCGTAGTTACAACCTCTACTAGTGGAAATGTTTCCATTACTACTTGTAATTCCTGTACCTTTCCCCACACATATGAATCCTTTTTCTTATCTCCTTTTGGACTCTATCTTCATTAAATTGTGTCCAAACACCCATAGTTTCTTTATATAGTTGTGTACTCTACTTATATATTTTTTATGTTGTCGATCGCTATGGTCACAATCTGCTTCTTTGTCTCCCTTTCTTCAGGTGGTGTACTTGGTGTTACGTCTGCTTCCAAATCCACTATATGTGAATTGAATCCCTAAATGGCTTCACTTATCTTAGTGACTTGATATTCCACCAAGGCCTCCTTATTAGCCTGCGATTATGGGAGTTCTTGATAGACTCACTCAAATTCTTATTACATTCGTTCTACTTTTTTCACGACCTCATCGCCCTCTTGTTTGACTTTGTTGTATTTTGTCTCTAAGGCCACATTTTTTTCTCTGAGATTTACTAGCTCAATAGAGATGTATTCTCGACATGTACGCTCATCTCTTGTGTTGTGCCCATATGTATCTCCTGCAAGACATCCATTGGTAGTTCAGATAGCACTAGATCTATGTGACCCAACGCCATGGCTTTCTCTTGCATACCAGTCGTGAGGAACTTGATTTCCCCTGGTGATAGCTTGATTATCCTTCTCTCTCTTGCCACTACCAAGGACTACGAGATTGTTTTTCTAGCCTCTCCATTCTTGGTCATGCTAGTTGTTGGTTCCTCTTCAGTTTATCTCCCCGATGCAATATTTTTGGCTTCTAATAGTTGTCACAATTTGGCCATATGTTCTTGCATTTGTTTGTTCATTTCTTGGTTCTTTTGGGATGTGTGTTGAAATGCATCGTCATTGAATTATTTTCCATGGTCACATATATTCTCCAAGTATTCATCTATTAGTTCCTTAATAGTGACTTCCTTAAAGGATTTTTTCTTGGGCCGTTGATATTCAGATCTTCCTGTATCTGGCTCTTTTCTCTTGCATTCATTTCATGGTGTTGGCAGTGGTGATGGCTCCTCTAGCCCCTTCCCTTTGTCCCTGTCCCCTTATTCTTCTTTCTCCTCCTCATCAACGTCTTATTCTTTCGGGTTGGGCTGCGCTAATGGATTTTTTCTATCGATGGAATATTCCACTCTTCATCCCAATCGTCCATGATGTTTCTCAATTCCTCTTCTATCAGTATGTATTGTGTCAACATCCATTCTTAGTCTGGATCTTTCTTCTCCTAAACATACATGTGGCGGAGCCCTTCCCTAAACAACGCCACTTCCTTGTATGCATCGACTACGTCATGTAGTATACATTGTAAATTTGTTGAACCTTCACATAATAGATCTAGTTGGGAATTGACATACACGATTGCAAAGAAAATAGAGGAAAATAGAAGGAGGAGAGAAAGAATGAAAGAATTCTCATTAACCAAATGAATGAATGATAATTTACACATGATATACTCTGTATAACTCAACCAATTCACACTAGAGGAGAAGCCAATGCGCCATAGTGGTGGTATAGAGTGATATGGACACACACCAACAGTTACAGGAGTAAATTGCCACCTAGTCTAGTGTCTCGGGAAGTTACGGGGGTGAACTTCCACCTGGTTGATTTAACTAGTCTATCAATATTCATTTAATTGACTCAAACAAAGGGAAGTGAGGAGGAGATTAGGGAATCATGAGTAATGCGCTATTCTGGTGATGATCCCAAGGAAAATGCACATTAGTTGGTGATGATCCCAATGTTGCATGGTGATAATACCAATGTGGCATCTAGACTCCACTCAACTGATCAAACTGAAGTGTGAACTGAAGTGAATATTCTTTCTAGAGGAATATTCTTCCAAAAATATAGGAGAATGAATAATGCCTAATAAACATAGGAAAAACCTTAGGAAAAATAAATACTAGGTGTGTCTGAAGTAATTCCACACCCCCCTAAACAACACTATGGTGAAAATAAAGAATGGGTCCCAACAACGAGGCCATGTTAGGTGTTATCACTCCACCAGTTCTCCTAAGGCTGAGAAGGAGACCAACAGAGGTAACCTCAAACCAATATTTTGATTTGGTAGCTAGCCCTACCAAACCATAGAGGGATCTCTTTATAGTCACAATCAATAAGGTGACTGGAGAAGGAAAAAGATATTAGGCTAGGTATTTAGCTCAGTGAGGTTTTGATTTTGAGTTTGTTGGATGAGAGTCTAGGTCTAGGGAGATAGGATAGGGTTTCCAAAAGATGAGTTGCCAAAATAGAATGGGGCAAGGTAGGTATAATCAGTAGCATTTAGGGTTGTCATTTTTTATAGGGTATGTTAGTCCCTAAAGTTGCACTCGACTGGTAAGGGCAAACTAGGGCATCATTGATTTTATTGCAAAGTATTTTTTAGGGTTTTATGATTTGGTTTTGGTATAATGGTTGAAAAATGGGTCAAGCTTACAGCATGGCATGAAAATCAAAATTAAAACATTGCATATCCCATTGGCTTAATAATAGGTAGATACATAGATGGAGTAAACCAATTCAATAAAAAGAAAGTGAAATCTTCAATTTGTCAATTTCACAAAGTTTAGTTTCAATATATTATAAAGAAACAGGGGTATCAGCTTGAAATCATTACTTCAAAATTATCTCTACAGCAAAATCTTCACTGTATAAATTAACATTCAAGAACCAAAAGCATTGCAATTTGAATAATAAATTCAAGCATGAAAAATGAAATAACAGAGTAGAAAAGAGAAGGTCTAACCATCCATATGCCTTTGCTATTAAGTGTCAATTGAACATACATGCCTTTA
>JASDQU011379206.1:3929-23816 GCA_032191745.1 Picea mariana | reverse complement strand
TGAATGGGATCAATAGGCTCAACTGTCTCCCTCTGAACTGTTGGAGGGTGAGGGGGAGAATGAACCATCTCTTCTTCTTTCTCACTATCAATATCCATGTGAGATCCTCTAGATCTCATGAAGGCTACCTCCTCCTCAAAGGTAACATCTCTGCTCACCTCAATTTGTCTCTGACTAGGGATGTAGATCTGGTATGCCTTTGAAGACTCAGTGTGCCCCACAAATGTACCCTTTCTTCCTGAAGGGTCTAGCTTGGTCCTTTTCTCTTTGGGTATATGAATGTATACTAGACACCCAAATATCCTGAAGTGTCCAACCTCAGGCTTCACTCCGGTGAATGCCTCTTTGGGAGTCATGTTCCTTACAGTCTTATGAAGACTTCTGTTCTGAACATACACTGTAGTCATGGATGCTTCTGCCCACAAAAACAAAGGTAAATGTTGATCATGAATCATTGCCTTGATTGACTCGATAATAGATCTATTCTTCCTCTCTGCAACCCCATTTTGTTGAGGGTTGTAAGGAATAGTGTACTCCCTCTTGATCCCTGCCTCAATGCAAAAATCATTGAAATCCTGGGATATGTATTCTCCTCCATTATCCAATCTCAACACTTTAATCTTCTTTCTGATCAGGTTTTCGACCTGTGCTTTGTACTCCTGAAATCTAGCTAGGACTCCATCCTTGGTTTTCAATAAGTAAATCTAAGTCTTCTGAGAGTGGTCATCAATGAAGATCACATAGTATAGGTATCCACTTAAGGAAGCAACTGTCATGGGTCCACATAAATATGTATGAACCAAGTCTAAGATTCCCTTGGATCTATTGTTACTGCTCGGAAAGGACCTCTTGGCATTCTTTTCAAGAGAACAACCTCTGCAAATGCCATCGTGTTCAACATGGATCTTTGGAAGGCCTGTCACCATCTTCCCTAGAGCGGGAATAACTCTATAATGTAAATGAGCAAGTCTCCTATGCCATAGTTCACTCAAACTAATATAATCATGTATTAGGGCATGAACTGGTCGAACAGTCAATCTGTACAATCTATCCTCTCGAACACCAATCACCCGAGCAGAATTAATACTAGAGTTCTTGTTCCATGCAAAAAAATTTTCATCGGAGAAAGCAACCTTGTAGCCTTTGTTCTCTAAGGATGAAATAGAGACAAGGTTCCATCTCATCCCAGGTACAAATAATACATCGCTCAAATGGAGTGGGGTGCCAGAATTCAATTGTAAGGAGGTGGATCCAACTCCCTTCATAGTATATCTCACATCATCACCAAGTACAACATGCAAATGAGATCCTTTCTCTACTAGATCTGTAAAGTGCTCTCTGTATCCAGTCATATGTCTGGAAGCACCACTATCAATCAACCAAACATCATTACTATTAGGAACCATACTTGAGAGGGATGAAATGAATAAGAACTCTTCATCATTCATGCTTGCATTCCTTGACTTCCTCTGAGGTGGTTCTAAATCAACATTAGCAATGGAAGCATGTTGTTTTCCTTTCTTCCATGTAGGAAAATTTTTCGCATAGTGGCCATACTTGTCACATCTGAAGCACTGAACCTTTGACATGTCCTTCTTTTTGTGCTCAAAAGTTGGTGCTGACTTCCTTCCTTTAAAGGTTTTGTCGAAACCTCTTCTTTTTCCTTTTCTTTTCCTTGCACGAGTGACAAGGGCTTGATTTTCATCATGTTGGGAACATTGCGTGCCTCTAGCTGCAAGTCTGGTCTCCTCTTGAGTACAGTCTGCCCATAAATGATCAAACTTGGGCAATTTGGATCGCCCACCGATACTTTGAATGAATGGCTCCCAATGGCTTGGAAGACCATTAAGGGTAATCATGACAAGTTCTCTATTAGAGATGATTTCACCAATAGCACCCAACTGACCTCTGGTCTCTGAAATTTTCATGAAGAAGGTGGCAACTGTATCAGACTTCGTCATCTTGAGATTTTGAAGTTGGTGTCTCAAGACAAGTGCTCTGTTGGTGTTGTTACTCTTAAACAACTTCTTCAAGGCGTCGTACATCTGCTTAGTTGTCTTCAAGTTGGAGATGCGAGGGATTAAATGGTCTCTCACAAAATAGATGATGATTTTTCTGGCTTTTGCATCATTCTTCCTCCATTGTGATTTTCCTGCATCATCAGCTGATTCTGGTACAACTTCTTCAACGCACTTCATTAGTTCACTCTCTTCTAGAGTGATGAGCAATCTAGATTTCCAAGAACTGAAGTTGGTTGTTCCATCAAACCTATCTTCCACCAAAATACGGTTCACCATGGTTGTTGGAAGAGTGCAGAAATTTTAGCCTGAGTTGCAGTTGCAACAAAACAATGAATTGTAGGAAAGGTACGACGAGCTGCTGTACAAGGTCAATGCAGGTGCAATAGTCTTATTTCAAGAACGTTGCTCTGATACCATGTTGGATTTTAATGTTGTTCAATTACATTCAGTTACTTTATAAATTTACTTGAACTGAAGCATAAACCATGAACAATAGCAGCAGTAATAACCAAGATCACAAGAAGAATAACCATGCACAGAGACACAAGTACAATAGAAAATTCTTATATTAAATTGATGTTATTACAATGATGAGAGCTTCACATATATAGAACATATGGTGACAATCCATGAAAGGATGTGTTACGTGGATAATAAGTAACTATTTATTTACTAAGTATATTTATACGTTGTATTATCAATATTATGTCATATATAGATAGATATATATATGGAAAAATGTATTCCCGATGTTGTCCAAACATCAACAATAGGTATGTAGTTCACCTTGGACATCATACTCTCAAAATTCTAGGAAATATTGTGACACATATGCCTTCATTCACTACAAAACACCATGAAGTGTGTAAAGGGTGTGTTCTAGGCAAGTATGCAAGGGAACCTTTCCCCAAGAGTGATTCAAGGTCCAAGGGAATTTTGAACCTAATTCACAGTGATATCTGTGGTCCCATGTCCTCATTATCCATAGGAGGGAAGCTCAGATACTACATCACATTCATAGCTGACTTCTCCAGAAAGACCTGTATTTACTTCTTAATATGAAAAATCTCAGAAGAGGTACTCAAGAAATTTCAAGAATTACAAGTCATTGTTGAAACTCAAACATGAAAGAGGATAAGAGTCCTCGGGTTTAATAATGGGGGGGAATACACTTCGCATGCATTCAAGAGGTTTTATGTTGAGGCTAGAATCAAAAGAGAACTAATAGTTCCTTATACCCCTCAACGAAATGGGGTCTCAGAGAAGAAGAATAGAGCTATTGTTGGTGCAACAAAAGAAATGTTACATGATCAGAATCTCCCTAAGTTTCTCTGGGCAGAGGCGTGCAATACTGCAGTTTATCTTCAAAACATAAGTCCTCACAAAGTACTGGGAAATGTGACTTCAGAAGAATCATTTACCGAAAGGAAACCTAACATCAGTCATCTCAGGATCTTTGGGTGTGTTTCCTACTGCCATATCCCTACTAAGAAAAGGACTAAGCTCAATCCTATAGTTGATTAGGGGATTTTGATTGGGTACAATGAGACCTCCAAAGCCTACAAAATATACATTCCCACCACTAGGAAATTTTTCCTACACAGAGACGTAAAGTTTAAAGAAGAAAGAGCCCTCCAAAATTCATACCAAGACAAGGACATCTCGGAAACTGAAGCTCCCAATCAAGAAGAGGAGATATCATCAAAAGGGGTAGATCTTCCCATAGTGGAACACCAAGAGAAATAACAACCGACTATCTCCAGGAAAAGGAAACCAAAATGGGTCGAGCAACTATTGAAGGAAGAAAATGAACAAGTAGAGTCGCCAAAAACTTCAGTCAGAACAAGCATACCTCCTCATAGGTATTCAAGGTATGATGCCCTCATGACTAGTATGATCGAATCAGAACTAACCTACTTTGAAGAATCTATTGGAAGGAAGCCCTGGAGGGATTCCATGGTGGAAGAATATGCCTCCATAATAAAGAATAATGCGTGGGAAATTGTACCCAGACCCCTGAACAAATCTATAGTTGGCTAGAATTGGATCTACAAAATAAAACATGCAACAGACGGAAGCATTGACAAGCACAAGGCCATATTTTTTGCTTGGGGATTCTCTCAAAAGGAAGGAGTTGATTATGAAGAGAATTTTTCCCCATTAGACTGATACACTTCCATTCATTTAGTCATCTTTATTGCCACTCAAATGGGGTGGAGAATACATCAAATGGACGTTAAGACTACATATCTCAACGGGAACATTGAAGAGGAGGTATATCTAGAACAACCAAGGGGTTTTGAGGTTTAAAATAGAGCGGGTCATGTCTGTCGTCTAAAGAAGGCCCTGTATGTACTGAAACAGGCACCGAGAGCGTGGTACTTCAAGATTGTAAACTACTTACAAAGTATTGGATTTATAAAGAGTGATGCCAACCCAAATATATACCTCCATATAAAAGGAGAGGACATCCTTATTCTTGTACTATATTTGGACGATCTCTTTCTAACAAGGGAAAAAACATTAATAGCAGCTTGCAAGCAAGATCTAGCTAAAGATTTTGAAATGAAGGACCTAAGCTTAATGCACTACTTTCTTGGGCTTGAGATCTGGCAACAAGAGGGTGAAACTTTCTTATCATGTCATTAAATCTTACCTACCATTACCTACCATACTTTTTGTAGGTTTATAGTAGGGAAACATTAAGTACCATTGGCCATCAATAATAATCAGCATGTTGCATAGCATTGGTAGTTAGCAATAATTAGTCTGTTGCATATCATTTAATGATGTTGCAATTGGTATATACATTGGGCCTATATATCATAGGATCACCTTGATATATATTGTTGTTATATAGTGATGTTGTTGAGGACCCGCTTTTCAGGCAAAAAAATGGGTCTGAATCTAGCCAGATTTTTAGGGGTAGCCTGAGTTTCTCATGATCAAAGTTCCATGCATTTCAAAATCTTATCCCAGAGAGTTTTCCCCATTTTAAACCAACCCATATGCTTACAGAAATTCAAAACTGCACACTAAAGACCTGCCAGAAAGGACACTCGAGAGGAAAGATTTCTCCTGAGTTAAACTACTCCCTATTGCTAATATATACACCATCAAATCATCTTAATATATACATACATGAAGATATCCGACATTAAATTCTCGCCGTATTTACCTAGCCTAGTACTTGACGTGGGAATCTTTCAATCATAATGAAAACGTAACATGTTTATAATCACTACTACTAAAATAATAAATGTTTGTATTTAAGATCTTTCCATTTGACTTGGCTACGCAACCATCCATTGTGCAATCTAGATAAGAATGACCCCATAA
Organism: Picea mariana; assembly: GCA_032191745.1. NCBI lineage: Eukaryota > Viridiplantae > Streptophyta > Pinopsida > Pinales > Pinaceae > Picea > Picea mariana. The sequence goes on along the minus strand of JASDQU011379206.1, from coordinate 18,456 downwards.
TGCGAGAATGGGATTGAACATGAAAAAATTAACCAAGTAATAAAAGCACGGTACACCTAATACATTGATTTAATCCTTATAGACTCAGCATCTCTTATGAGTTATTTGGAATTATGAATGACATATTGAGACTATTTAAAATAGTTTCAATCATAATTACCAAATTTGGCCAAATCAAAGAAATAAATTCAAAAATTAATCTATTATGTAGATTTCATCGAATTGTATTACAAATTTCATTTGTTTTTTCATATATACAAAGCTCAATTATGTTATATCAAATACCCTAAAAAATTATGTTATATCAAATACCCTAAAATAGAACATGTGTAAGTTGATAACATTGCATTGCTTAGAAATATACCATGTTAATAATTTAATTCATTAAAGTAATTTAGAGCAAATAGAAAAATATCTTAAAAGCCAAAGTTTAAAGTTATTTAATGATAGTTTTATATCCTACCCACAACCAAACCAAGAATTATTACTGTATGAGAAAATATCTCAGTAATTTGTTTGGTTTTGAAGATTGCTTATATTGAATGCTCTTGAATAGAATCAAAATATGATCATGGGTTAAGTAGGCATCTTTGGATGGTGTAAAGATTGAAATTTTTTGATTGGTAGAGTGCTCTTGTTAGTTATTTTTTATTTTTTATTTTTTTTATTTTTTTTATTTTTTTTTTTCTGAATTGAAATTTTTTTTTTTATCGAAATGGAACTTGGTAACAATTCAATCCGATTACCTAATCATTTTGATTAGTATTTTTTTTGGTTATTATAATTTATAATAGCAAGAGTGTAATACTTCTAGGTTGAACTCAATTGTAAATGTAAATACAAATGTACTTAAGCTACTGAGCTACTTGACATCATTTTTGTATGCACTTTTCATGGTATAGTGTGTGCATGTACTGTGTAGTAAAATGATGAAGTGTGCACATTCTAGGATGCCCTGCCCAACATCTTAAGTGTGTGGGATATTGAGGCTAGAGAGCCTTTGTGTATATGTTGTGTTTTATAGGGAAATGGTTAGCATTTCACATGCAGCTGGTGTTGTCAGTAGATACATGGAAAAACTAGGTGAAGAGCATGGAAATGGGTGCTTCAAACACATAAGCAAAAGTATCACCTACAATGGTTGTAGTGATTTAGTCTGTGGTTATGATTCATGAGATTTGGACAAGAACAGACCTACCTCAGGTTATGTCTTGCAAGAATGCAAAGATCTATTTGGTAAGTTTGGACATGGACACGATGTGGTGTTATGTGCTGGTCAAAGTGTTGTGCATTTGACTAAAGGTCCAGCATATAAAAATGGGACAAGTGCATCGATTTATTAGACAGGTTACTGATGGAGGCAGGATGGTCCATACTGGAGTGAATCATACATGAATGTTCACGTAACGGTATTGTTAGAGAAGTTGTGGAGCTGTGATGGTGTTTGGTTTCTCTTGGCTTGCAGAAACGGTGATGAATTAAGGAAATGGTATATCAGGTAAATTATTGTCAAGGTGGAGATTGTTGGAAACATGCCAATGAATTTCCCATATGATCACATGCACATACATGCAGCTATGTTAGGTTATGTGGTCCTTATCAAGTATATTAAGTTGTTATCAAGTATCATGGTGGCTATGTAGTCCTTAACTTAGTAGTTATGAGTGAAGATGAGATGATATGGAATTTAGGCTAGCAGAAGGACGAAGAGATCGATCAAGAGTGTTAGGCTTGGGTAAGGAAACAATTTCAAGATCTCTTGAGGTATTTTTAATCTCTTTTTGTTGAATAGATCGAGACTCTAGATGAAGATATAGAACATAGATATAAGATAGAATGTTACGAAATAAAACTACTAATAAACTTGAACTCTTATGATCTTGGCAATTGTTGTGGACATGATGTTAAAATAAGATGGGTATGTTGAAGTCATACATATATCAAATTACTATTATTATAAGTATGCATGATGGTATGATCACATTATAATTTATGTTGGTAAACTTGTAATTTAAACAATCAAGGTTGATTTAGATTGTTCACAAACTCCTTAAATTGTAGTTTGAAGATTACAAGATTAAAGACTATTAACTATTAAATTAATATTTTACAATTTAAGGTTATTTTTTTTTAATCCAAGGTTTGACTAATAAATTAATAAATAATTAAAATTTTTCAAAACTCTTCCAAATAAGTCCAAGCACCCTATCTTATATAACTTCCTTTAAGTTGCATTTTCTTTATTAGATGTGGAAATTATATTTTTATAATAATAAATAAAATTCAAATAATTTTTTTTAAATAATAATATTTTTTAAATGATATAGTTTTTTTTAAATAATGACAATGATTTATGAATTAATTTTCATTTATGATTATGATGATGATTATGATTAACATTCACTAAGATGGAATTGATCTATTCGACCTTAAGAGGGTAAGTGATTAGAGCTTTTTTAGAATTTTGTTTTTGTGGTGGAAAAGCATTAAGAGAAGCTTTCCAAGATCACCATACTTTTGTTGAGTTAAGAGGTTAGGAAAGTTGGTATTGTGACAAATATTTTGAAAATGAGATTTAATATGGATATAGGCTAGACAATCTAAGACAAAGTGTTTTTCATCTTCAACCTTCTTAGTGTCACAAAGGTGACACAGTCTTTCATCCCATGGCATTTTAGAAATTGACCAAAGCCAATTTCACTATGACGGGCTGGTGAGAATTTGTTTTTTCTTAGCAATGCTTATTTTTTTCTTTTCACTTGGCAAAATAGATAGATAATTTTGATCTTCTAGATTAGGGTAGATTAGATCTTTATAATACCTTAATTTTCTTTTTTTCTTTAACTCTTTATCACACCACATTTTCTCCTTATATAATAGTTAGTAAATTAATAAATAATTGAAATTTTTTTACTAAATTTTATGTAAACTCTTCCAAATAAGTTGAAACACCCTGATTTTATATAACTTCATTTAAGTTGCATTTTCTTTATTAGATGTGAAAATTATAATTTCATAGTAATAAATAAAATTGATTTTTTTTTTAAATAATATTATATTTTAAATGATATAGTTTTTCTTAACAATGATTTATGAATTAATTTACATTTATATAATAGTATTTTCTTTATTAAATGTGGTATAAATAGTATTTTCTTTATTAAATGTGGAAATTATAATTTTATAGTAATAAATAAAATTGAATTAATTTTTTTTAAATAATATTATATTTTAAATGATATAGTTTTTCTTAAATAATGACAATTATTTATGAATTAATTTACATTTATATAATAGTTAGTAATAATTATCCTCTCTACCAATTGATAAATTATAAATTTTTCATTTAAAAAAATCAATTAAAATATCTTTAATAAAAGTTCTTATAATAATATCAAAATTTATAAAATATTTTCGATATTAGTAGCATACTCCTAAGATGGCGAATGAAAATGCAAGTAATTTGAGGGAAGTTTTCATATCAATGTTGTTAATTGAAATCATAAAAAATTTATAATTAAAATGATCATATTTGAGGTTGGTTCACTATTTTGATGAAGATTTGTGACAATAAATCTCAAATTGATGAAAAGAGTATATGTCTTGAAAAGAAAGAGTGTAAATATTCACACTCAAGAACTTGATATATATTCTAGGTTAAATTCTAAAATTAAATGTATAATCTTTACCCTATAAATTTGTTTTAAACATGATAATGAAAATGTCAATGATGATGAAATTTTAAAATAATATGTTTTTGTTTCATATATTTTGGTGGATAAAATATTTAATAATAATATTTGTATTTGATGATGAAGAAATCAATTTTCATTATCCAATCTTATGAAAAGTAAATAAATATTTAGTTAACTTAAAAAAACTATTTCTATATTAAAAAAACTTTAAAAGAAATGTTTCTTAATTATCATATTTTTTATTAACTAAAAAAATATATAAACATTGATATATTAATATTATTAATTGATTTGCTATTTAGGTGATAATAGTGGGCAAAAGTCAAAAACCTTTTAAACTATTCTAAGATAAATATAAAAATATATTTTAGTTAAATATAAAAATATATAATTCTAAGATAAACTTGAAAATAAAAATATTCACTTCTAAGACAAATCACAAATATGACATCTCTAATTTCAAAGCAAATTTTAAACTTTAAATTAAAGATATATAATTTCATGATAAATTAAAAATCTGAAAAAGAAAAAAAATACATTATTTAATTTTAAGACAATTTATAAGTTTTGAAATAAAAATTTTTGATTCCATGAAAAATTGCAAATTTAAGAATGAAGCTTTTAATTCCACCACAAAATAAGTTACAAAAGTGTAGAGAGACATTTAAATCAAGACACTTTACAAATTTGAAAATAAAGATATTTAATTTCAGAATAAAAATATTTGATTCCAAGAAAAAATCTGAAAATAAAAGTATTTAATTTGATGGAAAATCAAATTTTCAAATAAAGATATTTTATTCCAAAAAAAATTAAGCAAAAAATAAATATTTAAAGATATTTTATTGCTAGTGAGCTTTCCTTTAAAACCTTGTTAGCATTTTTTTTCCAATATGAACATTCGATACAGGCATAGGTGGAAGTGTTACAAGGATATCATTGTTGGAAATTTTGCAATTGTTTGGGTTACTCTTTTCAATCTACTATGAACTCCTATAAATCATTTCCACTTTGGAAAACTTAAATCTTGTTCCTTCCATCCAATCTAGGTTTGTAGTAGCAATGCAATTTTGTAATAGGGTAAGGGTATTTTTCTCAATTTTCTTAAAACAATGTTTTGCAATATAACTAAATTTATAAGCTTAAAGAATGACCCTTGAACTTTTGAGAAGACAAAAATAAATTAGAAGCTTAAATAATGGCCCTTGAATTTTTGAGAAGATAAAATTCTCCTTAATTATAAAGAGTGACCCAAAACCCTAAGCATATGACTCAAAGTAAAATGTGTGAAAAACACAATGAAAAGAATTTACAAGAAATAGTTTTTTTTTTTTTTTTTTTAAATTAATCAATAGATGGAGTATTAACTATAACACTCTCCACAACATATCAATTTTTAAAAATAAAAAAAATACATGAAATATTTTTCTATATAATATATATATATATATATTATCCAATTCTATATTCCTTCATAATATTCAAAATTTTATATCAAAATATTTAATTTTATATAATATATATTATGAAAATTCTATATTCCTTTATAATATCCAAAATCTATGTTCATTCCTTTATAATATCCAAAATCTATGTTCATCAATCAGCCTTTACTCAAATCAAAATAAAAAAAAGTTGTGTGCCAATTAGTCACTACATAGTCTTACAATCCTATACTCAAAGGCTATGTATGAATTCGATACCAAAATTATTGTTATGTAAATGCACACAGAGCTCTCCAACACCTTCAAATCTCAAGCATGACAATTTCGATTCCGTAATATACATTAGAATTTGTCATCATTGTAGTTAATGAATTACAATTTTAAACAGAAATATGGTTTGGTCTATGCGATCATATTATTTTATTTTATATATTTTCATTCTTTTGGTAAGGATATTTTTTTATTTGTAAATAGAAATAAGGATATTTTTTTATTTGTAAATAGAAATATGGTTTAGAATTTGTCATTATTGTAGTTAATGATTTACAATTTTAAACAGAAATATTTTTGGGTCTATGTGATCATATTATTTTATTTTATATATTTTTATTCTTTTGATAAAAATATTTCTAACTTTTAAATAGAAATATGATTTGGTCTATATAATTATATTATTTTATATATTTCCATTCTTTTGACAATTATATTTGTAATATTTCTTGGGTAGTCATGATGCGAACGAGATTTGGGTAATTAGATGACGCAGGAAGCCTCAGATGCCATTATAGCAAGAAGTAGTTGTAGATATTGTGAAAGCAGGGTTTAGTGCGTATACTATAAAAGCCATGAACCTCAGGTAGTAGGTCAGTGTGGAATTTAATTCGGAATTTAGTCCCCATATCGTTCAAATCCTGTGATAATTTTTGTGACACCTAAACTTAATTAAAAAATTGATATAATTTTTTAATTTGGTGATATTTTTGTAAAAATATTTAAATTTTTGTAAAAATATTCAAATTTGGCAATATTTTTGTAAAAATATTTAAATTTCTAATTATAAATGTTTAGCGATATTTTTCTAATTGTAAAACTATAAATGTTTGGCGATATTTTTGTAAAAATATTCAAATTTCTAATTATTTTATATAGTTTTTATAAAATTTTAGCGATTTTTAAGGTAAAATAATTTTATCCTATAGAATTTGGGAGAATCATTTTTAAAATAGAGAATCTCGTTTTTGGAAAAACCATGGAAAAGTAGCCCATGAGCGAAATTTAGCCCCTAAAATCATCCTTGGGACTCTCAATGTTAGCCCTAGAAGACAAGGGTTATGAGGTCTCCTTCAAGGATTGAAGGAAATACATCAATCCGAGAGGGTTGAGCAAGGGATCTGAGCAAGTCATTGAAGTAAGAAAGGACAAGTTGTATAAATTATAGTTTGACTCCCACTATGCTCTAGCAAGCAACAACAACACCAGAGACTGTGAGTTATGTCACAGGCATGTAGCTCACGTTGGACATGGTGCTCTCAAAATTTTGGGAAATATTGTGACACAGATGCCTTCATTCACTACAAAACACCATGAAGTGTGTAAAGGGTGTGTTCTAGGAAAGTATGCAAGGGAAATTTTCCCCAAGAGTGATTCAAGGTCCAAGGGAATTTTGGATCTAATTCACACTGATATCTGTGGTCCCATGTCCTCATTATCCATAGGAGGAAAGTTCAGATACTACATCACATTCATAGATGACTTCTCCAAAAAGACTTGGATTTACTTCTTGACATGAAAAATCTCAGAAGAGGTACTCAAGAAATTTCAAGAATTCAAAACCCTTGTTGAAACTCAAACAGGAAAGAGGATAAGAGTCCTCAGGTCTAATAATGGGGGGGAATACACTTCACATGGCTTCAAGAGGTTTTATGCCGAGGTTGGAATCAAAAGAGAACTGATAGTTCCTTATACCCCTCAACAGAATGGGGTCTCAGAGAGGAAGAATAGAGCTATTGTTGGTGCAACAAAAGAGATGTTGCATGATCAGAATCTCCCTAAGTTTCTCTGGGCAGAGGCATGCAACACTACAGTTTATCTTCAAAACAGAAGTCCTCACAAAGTACTGGGAAATGTGACTTTGGAAGAAGCATTTACCGAAAGGAAACCTGACAGCAGTCATCTCAACATCTTTAGGTGTGTTTCCTACTGCCATATCCCTACTGAGAAAAGGACTAAACTTGATCCTATAACCGATTAGGGGATTTTGATTGGGTACAATGAGACCTCCAAATCCTACAAAATATACTTTCCCACCACTAGGAAAATTTTCCTACACAGAGACATAAAGTTTGAAGAAGAAAGAGCCCTCCAAAATTCATACCAAGAAAAGGATATCTCGAAAACTGAAGCTCCCAGTTAAGAGGAGGATATATCATTAGAAGGGGCAAATCTTCCCATAGTGGAACACCAAGAGAAATAAAAACTGACTATCTCCAGGAAAAGGAAACCAAAATGGGTCGAGGAGCTGCTGAAGGAAGCAAATGAACAAGTAGAGTCGCCAAAAACATCAATCAAAACAAGCATACCTCCTCATAGGTATTCAAGGTATGATGCCCTCATGACTACTATGATCGAATCAAAACTAACTTGCTTTGAAAAAGCTATTGGAAGGAAGCCCTGGAGGGATTCCACGGTGGAAGAATATGCCTCCATAATAAAGAATAATGTGTGGGAAATTGTACCCAGACCCCTAAACAAATCTGTAGTTGGCTCGAAGTGGATATACAAAATAAAACATGCAACTGATAGAAGCATTGACAAGCACAAGGCCAGATTTTTTGCTCGAGGATTCTCTCAAAAGGAAGGAGTTGAGTATGAAGAGAATTTCGCCCCAGTAGATCGATAGATTTCCATTCATATAGTCATCTTTATTGCCACTCAGATGGGGTGGAGAATACATCAAATGGACATTAAGACTGCATATCTCAATGGGAACATTAAAGAGGAGGTATATCTAGAACAACCAAGGGGTTTTGAGGTTTACAATAGACCGGGTCATGTCTATCGTCTAAAGAAGGCCCTGTATGGACTGAAACATGCACCCAGAGCGTGGTACTCCAAGATTGTAAACTACTTACACATTATTGGATTTATCAAGAGTTGTGCCGACCAAATCTATACCTCCATATAAAAGGAGAGGACATCCTTATTCTTGTACTATATTTGGACGACATCTTTCTAACAAGGGAAAAAAAATTAATAGCAGCTTGCAAGCAAGATCTGGGTAAAGATTTTGAAATGAAGGACCTAGGCTTAATGCGCTACTTTCTTGGGCTTGAGATCTAGCAGCAAGAGGGTGAGACTTTCTTATCATGTCATCAAATCTTACCTACCATTACCTACCATAATTTTTGTAGGTTTATGGTAGGGAAACATTAAGTACCATTGGCCATCAATAATAATCAACCTGTTGCATAACATTGGTAGTTAGCAATAATTAGTCTGCTCCATAACATTTAATGATGTTGCAACTGGTATATACATTGGGCCTATATATCATAGGATCACCTTGATATATACTATTGTTATATAGTGTTATTGTTGAGGACCCGCTTTTTAGGAAAAAAAATGGGCCTAAATCTAGCCAGATTTTCAGGGGTAGCCTGAGTTTTGCACGATCAAAGTTCCATGCATTTCAAAATCTTATCCCAGAGTTTTTTCCCCATTTTAAACCAACCCATATGCTCAGAAAATCGACCAGAGTTCTGGATTGGACAAAAATTTAAAACCGCACCACTAAGGACCTGTCGGAAATGACACTCTGGAGGAAAGGTTGCTCCCGAGTTAACCTACTCCCTATTGTTGATATATACACCATCAAATCATCTTAATATATACGTGAGGATATCTGACATTAAATTCTCACCGTATTTACCTAGCCTAGTACTTGACGTGGGAATCTTTCAATCATAATGAAAACGTAACATGTTTATGATCACTACCACTAAAATAATAAATGTTTGTATTTACTAGCTCAGCCGTAAACTCATGGTTGGTGAACATCGAAAGGTTTTGGCTGGCCCATAAAATAAAACACAGCCATAAAATGAAAGGTGGCCATAAAATGATTATAAGGTAACAAGTCATACCATCCATACACATATTATAAGTTATCTTACAAATAAACCTTCCTTAGTAATATTTGACCCCTGCCCTGGTTTGCCGTGGTGAGTACGCTTTCTCACCATTCCAATTGGGTCGGCTAAACTATGGTTGTCCATACATTTTTCAATATGTATCATTGTGCAGTGCCAACATATAAGGCAAAAGTTGTTTTTAGTGTAAAGCAGAGGCAATTATGACATAGTCAATACTGGAACTAGCCAAAAACCACACGAGGTGGTTGCCAAGATAATACCGGTTACAAGCTAGGATCTGAGATTGGCAATAGGTACACGATAGATCCAGGTTGAATATGGATCTGTGATAGTGCTCCCTCCTGTTGATTGCTTCGTTTTCAACTGCATAATATTTCCCAAAAGTAAAACAGGTTTTACTTGGATCAGGCTTCATAGATTATAAAACTCGGCTTTATAGAGAATTGATTTCCTAGTAATTTGCTGCAAATAGTTGATTAATTACCTGATCACATTCGAGTATGGCCTTCCAATCTTCTTTTTGGATCAATGACATAGCTATTCCGATATTTGGTGATGCCAGTCGATAGTTTAAATCCCTGAACCAGATGATTCAACTGCACATAAACCGAACAGCTAAATCAAGCTTTGAAAAACCTAGAAACAAGAAAATTGCAATAAGATATGTCTGATTATAAAAAAAATTATGCACTTGTGTCCGATTATGGTTTGCTGGAGATCGAATAATTTCTAAAACATCGAAATTTCGACGGAGTTCAACGCCTTCCCTTTTGCTAGATGCCAAATGAAATGCACACTTGCACATGGCCATAAATGGTTGCGTTCCATATTCACATCTCTCCACTTTGTAACAAAACCTTAATCTTTGTTAATCAGTCAGACGTGGCAATCAGCTAGCCACCATAGTAAATTTTAAATTTGATCAAGTAAAAGTAAAAAAATAAACATGTAAACAGATGCCTTTATAATAGTGAGGAAGTTAGTGGTTGAAATCACAACCATTGATTTATTGGGACGATTAAGAATATTCCATCAATATTTAATCTTGTCCATACAAAATTGATTAAGCACTAAAAACCTATTAAATGTGCCCATTGTCAATAGGTGTACGCCTTTCGGCGTAAAGATCTTTCCATTTGACTTGGCTATGCAACTATCCATTGCGCAATCTAGATAAAAATGACCCCATAATGCAAGAATAGGATTGAACATGAAAAAATTAACCAAGTAATAAAAACACGGTACACGTAATACATTGAGTTAATCCTTATAGGCTCAACATCTCTTATAGGTTATTTGGAATTATGAATGGTAGATTGAGACTATTTTAAATAGTTTCAATCATAGTTACTAAATTTGGCCAAATCAAAAAAATAAATTCGAAAATTAGTCTATTATGTAGATTTCCAGAAATTATATTACAAATTCTATTTGTTTTTTCATATATAGAAAGCTCAATTATCTTATATCAAATACCCTATAATAGAACATATGAGAGGTGATAACATTCCATTGCTTAGAAATATACCATGTTAATCATTTAATTCATTAATGTAATTTAGAGTAAATAGAAAAATATCTTAAAAGCCAAAGTTTAAAGTTGTTTAATGATAGTTTTATATCCTACCCACAACCAAACCAAGCATTATTACTGTAGAGAAAATATCTCAGTAATTTGTTTAGTTTTGAAGATTGCTTATATTGAATGCTCTTGAATAGAATCAAGATAGGATCATGGGTTAAGTAGGCATCTTTGGATGGTGGTTAAGTAGGCATCTTTGGATGGTGTAAAGAGTGAAAAATTTTGATTGATAGAGTACATTGGTTAATTTTAGTTAATAAATTTTAATAATTTTTTTCTTATCAATTAATTTGTTTAATAGAATTTTTTTTTATTGAAATGGAACTTGGTAACAATGGTTTCAATCCTATTACCCAACCATTTTGATTAGTATCTCTTTTTTTGTTATTATAATTTATAATAGTAAGAGTGTAATATTTCTATGTTGAATTGAGTTGTAAATGTAAATACAAATGTATTTAAGTTTGTGAGTTGTTTGACATCATTTTTGTATGCATTTTTTATGGCATAGTGTGCGCATGTACTGCGCAGTAAAATGATGAAGTGTGCACATTCTAAGATACCACGCGCAACATCTTAAGTGCGTGAATTTTTGTGTATATGTTGTGTTTTATAGGGAATTGGTGAGCATTTCACATGCAGTTGGTGTTGTGAGTAGACATAAGGCAAAACCAATTCAAGAGCATGGAAATGGGTGCTTCAAACACATAAACAAAAGTATCACCTACAATGGTTGCAATGATTTAGTCTGTGGTTATGATTCATGAGATTTGGACAAGGGCAGACCTACCTCAGGTTATGTCTTGCAAGAATGCAAGGATCTATTGGGTAATTTTGGATAGATACAAGATGTGGTGTTTTGTGCTGGTCAAAGTGTTGTGCATTTGACTAAAGGCCCAATGTATCAAAATGGGACAAGAGCATCGATTTATTAGACATGCTACTGATGGAGGCAGAATTGTCCATACTAGAGTGAATCATGCATACATGTTCACATAATGGTATTGTTAGAGAAGTTATAGAGTTGTGATGGTGTTTGGTTTCTCTTGGCTTGCAGAAAAGGTGATGAATTAAGGGCATGATATATCAGGTAAATTGTTGTCAAGGTGGAGATTGTTGGAAACATGCCAATAAACTTCCCATGCAGTCACATGCACATACATACAACGATATTGGTCTTTATCAAGTATATTAGGTTGTTATCGAGTATCATGGAGGTTATGTGATCCTTAACTTAGTAGTTATGAGTGAAGATGAATACAGGAGATGATATGACATTGTATTGTGGGACGAAGGGCTCGATCAAGAGTCTTAGGCTTAGGCTTAGGCTTGGGTAAGAAAACAATTTCGAGATCTCTTAGAGGTATTTTTAATCTCTTTGTGTTGAATAGATCGAGGCTCTAGATGAAGATATAGAACATAGATATAAGATATAATGTTAGGAAATAAAACTACTAATAAACTTGAACATGATGTTAGAATAAGATGGGTATGTTGAAGTCATACATATATCAAATTATTATTATAAGCATGCATGATGGTATGATCACATTATAATTTCGGTTGGTAAAATTGTAATTTAAATAATCCAGGTTGATTTAGATTGTTCACAAACCCCTTAAATTGTAGTTTGAAGATTACAAGATTAAAGACTATTAACTATTAAATTAATATTTTACAATTTAAGGTTATTTTTTTTAATCCAAACCTCTTGACTAATAAATTAATAAATAATTGGATTTTTTTCTACTAAATTTTTATGTAAACTCTTTCAAATAAGTCCAAGCACCCTATGTTATATAACTTCTTTTAAGTTGCATTTTCTTTATTAGACGTGGAAATTATAATTTTATAATAATAAATAAAATTGAATTAATTTTTTTTAATAAAATTGAATTAATTTTTTTAAAATAATATTATTTTTTAAATGATATAGTTTCTTTTAAATAATGACAATGATTTATGAATTAAATTGCATTTATGATTACAATGATGATGATGATGATTAATGTCCACTAACACCATTGTATCTTAAGAAGGTAAGTGGTTAGAGATTCTTTAGAATTTTGTTTTTGGGTGGAAGAGCATTAAAAGAAGCTTTCCAAGATCACCTTACTTTTGTTGAGTTAAGAGGTTAGGAAAGTTGGTAATGTGACAAATATTTTGAAAATGAGATCTAATATGGGTATAGGTTAGACAATCTAAGAGAAAGTGTTTTTCATCTTCAACCTTCTTAGTGTCACAAAGGTGAAACATGCTTTCATCCCATGGCGTTTTAGGAATTGACCAAAGCTCAGTTTCACTATGGAGCTCGTGAGAATTTGTTCTTATCTTAGCAATGCTTATTTTTTTCTTTACACTTAGCAAAATAGATAGATAATTTTGATCTTCTAGATTATCTTTATAATACCTTAATTTTCTTTTTTTTCTCTAACTCTTTATCACACCACATTTTCTCCTTATTATATAATAGTTAGTAAATTAATAAATAATTGATATATTCTCGTTAAATTTTATGTAAACTCTTCCAAAAAGTCTAAACACCCTGATTTTATATAACTTAATTTAAATTACCTTTTTTTTTTTATTAAATATGGAAATTACAATTTTATAATAATAAATAAAATAAAATTAATTTTTTAAAAATAATATTATTTTTTAAATGATATAATTTTTCTTAAATCATGAAAATAATTTATAAATTAATTTACATTTATATAATAATACTTAGTAATGATTATCCTCATTTCCAATAAATAAATTATAAATCTTTCCCTTAAAAAAATTCCAATTAAAATATCTTTAATAAAATTCATTATAATAATATCAAAATTCATAAAATCTTTTAAATATTATAAATATATATTATATATACTATAAAATCTTTTAAATATTAAAAATATATATGATATATACCAATTTCTATTTTAAGGAAATTCTGATTCCTTTACCCGCCAAAAACAAAAAACTTTGAATGATTATTTATTTTTGCTAAACCTGGTAGGCTCGTTTCTATTCATGCAACATGTCGCTCTCGCTTGCTGTTGTATAAGTGACATTTATATTTCGGTTTCGTGATCTCTCACGAATCCTACAATTTTAAATTGTGTTTTCCTATTTCTTGAATTGTAATTTTGGTAATTTATATTTTAAAATTATTATTTATAATAATTCAAATTAAATTATATTTCAGTTTAATTAATTTTTTTAATAAATTTTATTTTTGATTAAATTTTAAAAAAAGGTTAATTTTAGTTAAACGTGAGTTTAATTTGCTAGCCAATCCAATTTTAATACTTTTAAAATGTTTTTAGTAGGAAAAAAATACCCAAAAATCCAACCATGAATTAAATTATATTTCAGTTTAATTAATTTTTTTAATAAATTATAGTTTTGATTAAATTTTTAAAAAAGGTTAATTTTAATTAACCGTTAGTTTAATTTGCTAGCCAATCCAAATTTAATATTTTTAAAATGTTTTTAGTAGGAAAAAAATACCCAAAAATCCACCCATGAATTAATATGGCAGCCCCACCCAAAAAAAAATGAGTTAGTATGGCAGCTGCATCAAAAAAATTCTTAAAAAGACAAAATTTAAAAAGAAAAATACAAAATTTAAAAAGAAAAATGCAAAATGAATATCACTGTGATAGA
>JASDQU011379204.1:1367-15748 GCA_032191745.1 Picea mariana | reverse complement strand
GGTTAATGAATTAGGGTTGTTGACTAATCCAAGTCATTGAGTTAGGTTTTTGGATGCTAGTGGCTCCTACATGTATATTGTATTGTAAACAATGTATGATGGTGAATGAATATAGAATATGTTGGTTTTCCCAGTTTGGATTTTCGAGGAAAAAATCTCTATGTAATGTGTGTATTTTCAATTGTATATTTTCTGTTCTTTTATTGAAAATATGTTTGCAGTAAATATTGTACAAGGTTAAAATATATACTTGATACCTCATCAGAAAGGTCTAGCCAAGGATTACACATTCTGAATGGCCCAATTCATGCTATCATGTGGCACTGCCACATAAAAAAAACATCGTTTAGGGCCTCAAAATGGCCCCGAAAGTTTGGGACCCAAAAAAATATAGACAAATTGCCAAAATGGAAACTATATGTTGAGCTAGTGGAATAGGTGGGTGGTTATCGATGTTCATCTAGATCACCCATACTAGTTTTTTGACTTGGTTTGTAACCATGACGTATTTTATTAATCATTTGTATGTACAATTTACAATGCTAGGCTCTCCAACCTTTATGATCATATGCTCTCTAGCCTTCATAATATAGGTACTCTAGCCCAAAATCACATACAAGATGTCTGACCCAAATAAATATGGCTCACAAGCCCATATAACATCTGTATATATACAATTATTGTTGGAAGATTGGTTGTTGTCATTGATGTCAACCCTAGCTATTGGCTCTTGGACCCCATAGTTGATCGAAGTAGATAGACATGAAGGAAATTACACATGTAGATACAACA
The DNA here is from genome assembly GCA_032191745.1 of Picea mariana. NCBI lineage: Eukaryota > Viridiplantae > Streptophyta > Pinopsida > Pinales > Pinaceae > Picea > Picea mariana. The sequence continues at coordinate 14,956 of JASDQU011379204.1, read as the reverse complement.
ACCATGGATGGATAGTATAAGTCATGCCTCTTTCGGTGGTATGTGGCACGTCACATGGATTCTCACGATTGAGGAGAAATGAATTTTTGAAGATGACAATGTGAATTGAAGAAGAAACTACATGTTGGCCCTAATGTTAAAAGGAAGTGACATAAAGGGTATAAATACATCTCATTATACATTTATTTTTTAACACACACAAGTTTTTTAATGAAAAAGGAGATATAAGTCAAATTTCAGAGGAAATGTGAAGTAAAGAAGGTCGAATTTCAAGGGAGGATGAAGTCTTTTGGTGATGTGTTCTAAGGTATGTTATTTACAGGCTATCTTATCATTTTCGCTATCACTTTTTTTCTAGAACGATTCAGATGTTGAAATTTGTATGATATTGAGAAGACATATCTAGGTACCTCTGGTAATAATTTCATGTCTTTATTCGCTATATTTTTGGAGATACACTCTGTGTAAGATAAGGTTTTTGACTAGTCCTCAAGCTAGTCATAAACAGGTGTTCCAGGTAAAACAGTCATAACGTCTTCATAGAGAATCCAAATGAAGTGAGACCAATTTCATTGGAAATAATATGGGATGTAGTTTCCTATGTACTAATTTCATAATATTATGTTAAATATTGAGTGCAAGGCATGTCATACAAGTTTTCTCTCCTCAATAAACTAGAATTGAATAACGTCTACCATTTTCTATATAACTCCTTTTATGGGAGGATTCAAGGATGGAGAGGTATACCCTCTCTTGATATTGGAGGATTGTATCTTCCTTTTTTAGGTTTATCCCTCCCTTTATATTTTAAATTTGTAGCTACCTTTGGAAGTCATTACTTCCCTTGAACAATAACTATTGGTTATTTCTCATATATTGTGCATGATGTATTGTGGTGTATTGGTGTAACTCTTCTACTATTGTTCATTGCTCATTGGATATAATTGAATATATAATCTGGTTGAAGTATAAGTTGAATTTTTTTTAAATTGTTCTTGATATTGATTCATACCCCCTCTCAGTATCATCAATTACAACCTAGGGATAAAATTCAGGGTACAAATATACAATCAAAATTCCTTAAAATCTTTTAGGTAGTTCACCTACATGGCATCCTCATGCTCCCATGTAGCATCTTTAGGGTCATAGCAAGTACATTGAACCTTTACCAAACCAATGGCTTGATTTAGAAGCATCTTGATATTCCTATTCATATGTGCATTGGCTATACTTGCAAGTCACCCTTGTACTCCACATGGATCACAATCCAATCAATTATGTTGTTAGGATCAGGCACATAATTTTTAATAAAATACACAAGAAACACATTATGAATTCACATGGATGCAGGAAATGCAAGCATGTATGCAACAAGGTTGATCCTCTCTAGAATCTCAAACAACCTACAATATCTTGTTGCAAATTTTATCTCCCCAATTTCAGCGAACTCTTTTTAGTCTTTACTTTCAAGAATACATGCTCACCCACTTTAAACCCTATGTGATCTATCTTTGTCTACATATATTTTCTACATGTCCTATGCATCCTTTAAATTCTTCTTAATATTTATCATTTTATCTTCCATTTCCTTGAGTATATCTATCCCAACAATGGCTATGTTTTTTGGGTTATCCTAGCTCATTGGCATGTTGCATTCCTTCCATATAAGGCTTCAAACTCACTCATCTTTAGATATTCCTAATACCCCTTATTATATAAAAAATCCACCAAATGAAGATAGTCTTCCCACATGAAAGGATTGTCCATTGCATACATTATTAGCATATATTCAATTATTTGTTTAACCCTCTCTATTTTCCCATCTAAATATAGATGATATGTTGTGTTAAATCCCTAATGCATATGAATATGTAACACACTAGTGATTTTATTGATAGAAGTGCCTGTATTCTTTCAATATCTAAAATATGCACTCGGATTTTGAAAATATGTTATATGAACTAGTGCTTAGTATGGGTATTTTTGATATGGATTTATGAGCGGAATGAAAGGAATAACATAATGAATACAATAACACAGAGATACAGAGAACAAAAATAGATATCCAATGAACAATAACTTCTATTGAATAAATAAAATAGGCTGAAACTGTAAAACTGCAAAACTAAAAACAACTTGCTCGAATGGTGGTAGCTATCTCTAAGAAGAGATGTGGTTGCTACATGCATCTGTTTGAGAAAAAAAATTACAATGGAGCTCCATAGTCCTTTTTAACATTACTCATGAATGAAAAAACCCTATACATCCAAAAACCTAACCCTAGGAGATGAAATGCCAAAAGTTATGTGGGCCCCAATGGGTAAGTTGGTACCTCAACTTCCCGAGATCGAAACGTTTGTATATGACCTCCATTTTAGGCACGTGATATCCCATTGGAAAGGTATTTTTGAGAACTACACATTATACCATCAAACTATGACTCTATCTATATTTTGACTGTGGAAATCCAAAAAAACAATGTTTAGGGCCCCAAAACGGCCGTGGAAGTACAAAAAGATAAATTTCAAAATAAGCCATTTAGATTAGGTGGGAAATCACCAATCTCCACCTGGAAGTTGTGTAGGGATTCAGACAACCCCAAAGTGTAGAACCCACAATTACAAATAATTATAGAAGAACGTGTTGAACTAAAAATTGTCAAGAGAAGCCAGATGGAATAGGTGGGTAGCCACCAATATCCACCTGGATCATCCATACCCACTTAGGAAGCAATGGACTCCATTACGTTGAGTGCCCCCATCAGGTGAGGAACATTTTTTTGAATTTGGCCCTAGGTGAGCCACTTTCCTTGGTGTAGGAGTCATCATACCTTGACAACCTGATAAAGTTGGATCCTCTACTGGAGATTTCCCTTGACCTATGTGTCCACTATCTAATCAGTGGATTCTTGTACCATGCAATCAGGGTTGAGCTCTATTGGTGTCAACTATTTTTTGATCTCTGAGGTCTCCAATACTGGTGGAAAATATGGTTGAAGGAGGTCCACATTGAAAATTAGGTGCAAGCCAAGGAAGGGTGGAGTGTTGAGATCAAAATCATTACCACCCATAGCCTTGGTGTATTGTAAGGCCCGTAGTGAAGTGGGTGTAACTTTCGATTGGGCCCTGGAAGGTTCTCTTTTTGAAAATGTAACTAGAACTTGTCTCCCACCTGAAACTGGTGTGGTACCTGATATTGATCATGGCGCTTCTTTTACTTAGCATTGGCTTTCTGCAAAATCTCATGGACCTGTTGGCAGATGTGTTGAATCCACTCAATGAATTTGGTGGCTTTGTTGGCCTCAGACTGAACATGGGAAGACTTTGTCTATGTGGTTGCAAGAGGTAGTGAAAAATCAATGGGACCCAAGGGTTGGAATCCCAACCCCACCTGAAATGGGCTATGTCCGATGGAGCTATGGAGATCCATGTTGCAGTTGTGATGAACATAAGGAAGATTCTCATCCCATGTATGCGAATGCTTAGAGTTTTAAATGCATGGGATGTGCACAATCATTTGATTGACAACCTTTGTCTGTCCATCAATTTTCAGGTGGAAAGAAGTGGATTTAGTGATCTTGGTATCCAACAGTGACCAGAGACTCGACCAAAATGTGTTGAGGAACCTATTGTGTTGATATGAGGTGATGGTATATGGTATCCCAAAATGTACCAACACCCATTCGAATAATATCTCGGCATTATTTTTTTCTATGATTCTCTTCTTGTAGGCTATGATAATGGCCATCTTCAAAAACTGATCAACCACCACAAATACACAATCATTTATGTGCTTGGTGGAAGGAAGGCCAAACATGTAATCCATTGAGATCAATTCCCAATGCCTCTCAGGAGTAGGAAGAGGGATGTATAATCCTTGATTCTTGATGGATGTCTTGGAAATGGCAGAGGTAGTGCAAGATCTAATATACTTACTAACGTCTTTTCAAATTTTTGGCCAATAATCTTTTTTCTATAGAATGACCACAATTTTCTGCACGCAAAAATGTCCTACCATCCGACTATAGTGAGCCTCCCAAATAGGTTTTGCATGCTCTCTTGTGGGAACAAAGAGGTGGCCTATATGGCATAACATTCCATCCTAGATGTGAAAATTTGTGATCAGAAAGTTCTTTCAAATTCATCGCATAGGTTTTTGATATTCTCTCTTGTACCTGAGAGATGATAGGTGGTGTTGAAGTCAGGGTCATTTTGATAAAGTTGGGGCCACTCAGATGCCTCATGCCCATAGGAGCATGACTGAGACAGTCAATGACACGATTTGTGCTCCATGTTTTATATTTAATGTTGAGATGGAACTATCGTAGGTATGTGGATCACTTTTGATGGCGATCATTTTGCATATTCCCCTACATCTGTATGAACTACAGAGGCTTGTGATCAATGTGGATGATTGTTTGCTTTCGCAGGATGTAATGTTTCCATTGACAACATGCTTGCGCAATAGAATAATTTTTTTTTATCATAGGTGGGGTATTTTCGAAAAGTATTTGAGAGTGTCTCACTATGGTATGCTATTGGATGACCATGTTGAGTGAGAATTGTGCCTACATCATATTTGGAGGCATCAGTCTTGATCTCGAATGATTGTTGTAGATCAGGTAAGGAGAGTATTGGAGATGAACATAAGTGATGCTTCAGATCATCAAATGCTTACTGTTTTTTCTCCCATGCGAAATTTTCCTTTCCACCTCCCTTGGTTACTTGGCTAAGGAACCATGCAATATGGGAGAATCCCAACATGAACCTTCGATAGAAGTTGGCAATTTCCAAGAATCTATGAAGCTTGGTTATTGTGGTCGGGGCTGGCCAGTCACAAATGACTTGGATATTAGTTGGATTCACATTTAAACCATGCTCATAAACAATTTAGAACAGGTATTGGACCATGTTCATGCCAAAGGAGCATTTTTCCAGGTTGGCATATAGCTTGTGCTACCACAAAGTTCCCAAAACCTGTTGAATATGATACATGTGCTCCTCCCAAATTCTGTTGAAGATGAGGATGTCATCTAGATATACCACCAAAAATGAGTTGGTGAAGGGTATCAATACATCATCCAAAAATCTCATGAAATTTTTTAGTGCATTTGTTAATCCAAAGGGAATGATCAACCATTCAAAGACACATTCTTTAGATTTGAAAGTTGTCTTCCATACATCATTTAGCTCGATGGGAACCTAGTGGTAGCCAAAATTTAGGTCGATCTTGATGAACACTTTTCCCCCTTGAGTTGATCAAGAAGGTCATCAATTTTGGGAATTGGGTACCAGTTCCTGACTGTGATTTTGTTTAATTCTCTGTAATCAATGCAAAGACACCAAGTCTCATCTTTCATTTGCACCATCACAACCAGGCTTCTGCTAGGGGAGGAGTTGGTTCAGATGTGATCCTTTTGAAGCAACTCTTGGATATAGCACTTGATTTCATCATTTTCCATCAGTGAGCGATGATATACTAGTCCATTAGGAAGCAGTGCACCAGGGGTTATATCAATTGGATGCTTGATTTGGCAGTACCTCGGTACCCTAGTGGGTGAGGAGAATATGTCTTTGCACTCGTCCATGATCTCGTCCACTTTCTTATGCTACAAGGAGAGGCTCTATGTAGAGGTCATAGATGTGGCGATGACCTTCTGCATACTATGAGCATGGATCAAAAATAAGAATAACTTCTCAGTCTGTGAAATGAACTTACTGCATTGCTTAGAAGAGATTAAAGAAATAGTGGTAGGTGACACTAGCTCTGGTATACTCTACAATTGTATACCTAAAGTAATAATAAGACTAAAGGGTATAGACTCATACATAGCATGTCGCTTCCAAAAATATGGCTGGACTAAAAGAACATCACAAACTTCAAGGGGAGCAATATCACACAATACCTCATCTTTGAAGGGCTTGATGATGTAGGATGTACGACATTGTTGGCTGAGGCAGATATCTCGTCCTTGGAAAATCCAACTGATGGTGTAGGTATGTGGGTGTAGTGTTATCAGTGGGTCCAATCACTTGATGACCTTTTCTAAAATCGGGTTCTTATGATTGTCTCTATAGATAATGAAATGTAGCAGAGTCCCCTTTACCCACATCTATGAGTGAAACGAGTGTTCCCCTTCCTCTGGTTCTTTTGTTTTACTTGGTTGGAATTTGGTGGTAGAGACAGTGGCACTAGGTTCAGCATCGATGATCTGATTCTCACTTTCTAGATTTTATTCATATTCATAATCTACCTCTTACTCGAAATTTTTCATCTCGGCCACTATTGACTACTTGGAGTGACATTCTTTGGTGTTGTGCCAAGGTATTTTATGGTATTCACACCATTTTCTCATGTCCTTCTTCGACTTCTCATTATTCTTCTATGGTTGTGGCTTGGACAGGTTGTCCTGAGAGTGACCATGTTTTATTTATCCCCTGTTTTGTGGGTTGGGGCCTTCTTTTCCCTACTTCGGCTGTGAGGAGTTTGCAAATCCAAACTCTCACCTCTTCTACTTAAATTTATGCTCGATCTTGACAACATATCTATAATTTAGATCTAATGATGATATATCCAGACAATCCATTTCTGTTTGAATGTATCTATATAGACAACCAAGGTATTTGAGCACCGGATGATGTTTAGAGTCTTTGATACCCAATTTGGTGCACATGTTATGGAAACTATTGGTGAAATCTTGTATTTTCTGGTCCTTTCCTGATACGGCGTGGTCCATATTGTGTACTAGTCCTTGTATCTTCGAACAGGGTTGTACGTTTATTTAATGTAATCCCTGAAGGAATCCAATGTGGGAGTGATCACAAATATTTTAGATTCCTTTATGACACTTTTCTCAAAGTAAGTATCCCACCAGTACGTAACATGGGGGATGGCCTTGAGGAGTGCAAAAGTAATATTTTCCCTGTCAAAAAGGTTGTGGACTAAAAAATACCCTTCGATCACATTTAGCCATTTATCTATAGCATCTGTATATATAATTCCTTCAAATAATGGAATATATAAATTTAATAGTGCTTTTAAAGGGGTTGCATGGCCACTTGATGAGGATGTGTTTCCTGTGGGAAGCTGTCGAAGGATCTATGAAAAGATGTCCATCATTTCGTTATTTTTTCACATAAGGGCTTCCTCGAGAAACATTTTAAAAGGATCTCCTAATCCATAATATTTCTTCTCATCCCCCATGGGTTTTTGTTGGTCTGAGCATGGTCAATCTTGAAAAGGTTTGATTGGTTCGAGTCGCAACTTCTTGTACCCAGATCTTGTCAGGGACATGCACAAAGAAAAATAAATGAAGAGGAGACTGCCCTAATACCAATGATCTGAATTTATGAGTGAAACGAAGGGAATGAAAAATTGAATACAATAACATAGAGATATAGATAACAACAACATATATCCAATGAACAATAAATTCTATTGAATAAATAAAATAGGTTGAAACTGTAAAACTGCAGAAATAGAAACAACTTGCTCGAATGGTGGTAGTTGTTGGTCCTAAACTCTGCACCTAACTACTAAAGGGAAAATCTAGCCCACCTCAAGTTTAGAATGGTTGATTTTTAATTTTTTTTTGGTCAGTTAGAGAGTTGGTTCTACCAAGACAAGGACAATGTTGGGTTGGAAAAATGATATGGATGAGGGTCCTCCTTGGTTGGTGGTACACAAATGACAGACACATGAAATAATAAAAACAAAGGGGAACAACAAACCACTCAATGAATAGTCTATAGGAAGAAGTTTAATACTTTAAAATATCATTTCAAGAAATTAAACATGTATCAAAAATGCAAATTCTCCCACAGGTTGCAATAAAAAAAATCTTCACCAAGCATTAGATGTTGCAACATGTTTCATATCAATAAACACAAGTCATACAATAGTTGAAGGAAATGAAATGTACTTTGCACAAATCAAAATTGCATTCAGTATTAGATAAAAAAACATGAGGATTTGAATGAAACAATGTCATCAAGAGTATATTCACCAGGTAGAGAGATTTAATCCATGTATAGAATGGGTCCCACCAGTCTAATGTATTGCTATCCTTTTCCAAAAATTGAACCCCCAAAACATATAGAAACTTCATATTTATCAGAGTTACAGAGGCTCTCATCCATCTGGGACTGAGACTTAACTCTACATTAACAATTGTAGAATGACCAATTAACTTGGTTAAAAAACTGTTGGAGTACAACAATGTATACTTTACACTTGACTTAATCAAAAAGAGTGGTTCTTATCACACATATAATACCACTTATTATTCTTTAAACTAAACAAAGTCTTGCACTGAATAATTGAAAACTAACACTATCAATGAAAATAGACTAATGCGAGCACTGGAATGAACTAAGACTATGGCATAAACTAATTTGAAGTGACAAATTTGAGTTCTGCATTGATCATGGCATGTATGCGCGTTGTTGGAGGCCACTGAAGACAACTGGATCTGTAGTGTGCAAATCTCTCAGAGTGACATGGTGACTTGATGTGATATAAGCATGTGATTGTGGAAGTTGTCGAGGGTGGTTTGGATCCACACCATTCCAACCTCCACAATCCACCACAAGCTTCCATGTACCTCATAAACTACACCATGGTTTCAATTGTAGGACCACTCTGGAAAATTAATGTTCGAGCATTTTTCGTCCCCAGAATGAAGTGTGGTCATTGATCTTGTCGCAATCTATGACTCGAGTGACCCTACTACTTTAGTGCCCCTGATAAAGTTCTATTTGTATTCCATATTATAGCTCCCCTATCTAATTTAGCGATGGCACCAATTTAGATGCAAGATTTTCATAACTCACGGAATAGTATGGGCCCAGAGTGATGCGATGACCTGAAATGAATGCCATGTTTCTTTACATATGAGTGTCACGTGTCTCTAGGACTTTTGGCTTTGGAAGTTTATGAATGTTGTGCTTTGAAATCTCCCAAAGTAGTACGGGCCCGATTGACGTGGAAGTCTCTCGTCACTTCGGGACTTTGGGACTTCCGATCTTCGGGTGATATTCCTTTCTTACCTGCTACAAAGATCAACGACTCTTGTTTTTTTGAGATCAATAGTCCACGATTACTTTAGGTGCTTCACTCTGCAAACCTTCTAGAGTGTTAAATATCTAAAGTGAGAGATCTAGTGCCATGTTTCCTCTTGTTTTGGACGACCGATATTCACTTCGGGAGGTCGGTCTTTGGGATTTTTCTTCTGGTTTGTCACGCAATCCTCTGAAATGTCATATTTCCAAAGTGAGATATATTCCTCCACATGTCCTCTTGTTTTAAATGGTCGAGATTCACTTCAGGAGTTCAGGATTCGACTCTTCAGGTGATACTCATTTCGTACTTGTTGCAGAGATCAATGGTTCTTGTTGATTTGATATTGACGATCCACGATTACTTCGAGAGTTTGGGCTTCGGGAGTGATAAATATCCAAAGTGAGATATCTAGCGATGTGTGTCCTCTTGTTTTGGATGATCGAGATTCACTTTTGGAGTTTGAGCTTTGGGAGTTTTCTTCTGCTTGCTCATGCAATCCTATGAAGTGTCATATTTCCGAAGTGAGAGATATTCCTCCACATGTCAGCCTCTTGTTTTAGACGACTGAGATTCACTTCGGGAGTTCAGGATTTGGTTCTTCGGGTGATATTCATTTCTTACCTGTTGCAAATATCAAGAGTTTTGGTTGATTTAAGATCAACAATCCACGATTACTTCGGGATTTTGGGCTTCGGGTGCTTCACTCTGCAAAACTTCTAGAGTGTTAAATCTCTGAAGTGAGAGATCTAGCACCATGTGTCCTCTTCGATGGACAGTCCAGATGAACTCTAAGATTCGGGTCTTTGGGATTCCTTTACTCACTCAGCTTCTTTGTGTTTCCTCCCAGAGTATGAGACCTACTGATTCGTGTCCCTTGCTTGAAGATCAACGACCACGAGTGAATGTAGAGACTCAACTCACTCACTCTTTAATTTCCTTCCCGATCTCCACAAAGAGAAGATGCTCATCTAGAGTAGGATCGATATCCATCATTGATCTTTTGATCTAGAAAGATCAACGATCCTGAGCGATTTTGGTCTCACAACTTACAAAAACTCTAATTTTTATCCCGATCCCCACAATGCCCCCCCCACCATCGATCTCTCTCCAATGAGATATATCGGTTGTGACTTAATCTTTGCTTGATCTGATGGCTGAAATTGAACCCGTTTGTTTTCATTTGTTTCAAGCCTGAAATGGAATGCTCTGAATGATGTGTTTTTTCTCATGGTTTCTTATTGTTCATACAAAGGAATTGGCAGACCTGGATGTCTCTTGCACACAATAAAGTATTGGTGGGTCTATTGCATGCTCAATTAGTGCCAAAAATGATGACAAGTATTTCAAACTCAAACCAGACATGAAATTAACTTTCAAGAAAAACAAAAATAATTTGGCGCAAAGAATCAATCAAGCAATCTAATAAGGAAAACCAAGTTAGATAATAGATGGGAAACCAAATTTATCAACCGGAAGAGGAAAAATTCGACGAAGGCATAGGGAAATGAGAGAGGATAGGAAGAGGTGAATACCTAGGTTACAACATTGGCTCCAACTAGGGATAGAAATTCCCTATGAGGTGCTAAGAACAACAAATCAATTCCTTTGAATTTAATAACTTTCCCCCCACCTCCCTTTTCTTACCTCTGTTCTGTCTGCCAATCATGCATCTCTGAAAATTAATGTTGAAGCTAACCCCAGTGCCTTTGTTGGGCTATGGTGTCTTTATTGAAACTTGAAACTGCATCTAAACCCCACTGCCTCTATTGGGATATGGATTCTTTATTCTCACACAACTAACTAATCAAATGAAAAAACAAAAGGAAAGCATATATGGTACAAGAGGGACCTTCCCTCATCCTTAAACAAAATAGCGTTTCAGGAAGAGCCCATTTACTAGGCCTCCGAAGATCTTTGTATCGTCTAGATTATGCAAGATAAATGTGTTATTGTCAAAAACCTAAACCACCTTAAAAGGTCCAAACTATAGGTTATAGAACTAATCATTCTTGGACTTGTTATCCCATCTGGAATCCCACCTCAAGACCAGGTCACCTTCTTTAAATATCTCCTTCTTGGTTCTCTTGTCAAAGGTTGATTTGATCTTGCTTTGGTATGCTTCGGTCCTTTGATCCAGTGCTTCTCTCCTTGGTTGAACCTATATAATATGAATATTCTCCTTTGAATTTTATTTGTCTCCTCAATCTCTTCTTGCAAGAATTTTATGACTGGTATACCAATCTAGGTGGGAAAAACAACGTTTTCACCATAGACAAGCTGAAAGGGAAAGATTCCCAAATATTTCTTGGTGTTGAATTTGTCGGCCCTATAGAAATTTTAATACAAATTATGTATTGCCTGGATTCTCCTGATATAACAATTATATGCCACTGTTAAATACATAATCTATTCTACTAATATTTTTGTGGAATTTAAAACATGATCACCAATTGCAATATCAAGAAGAAAGATCATTCACACATAACACAGATGTTTTACCGGGAAAGCATAAATCTAAAAACCCCACTATAATATATTATGTATATATCATGGATAATGAAACAATATCATACAAAACTCTAAACCAAGATCTCTCAGTACAATATACAATCGTCTCACAGTTTCATACAAAAATTGACAAATTCATGTGCCAATTTATTGCTTCCAGACAACCTGTCTCCTCTGTGCAATCGCTGCTAATGGAAATCCCTGCAATGGATGAATTCCTCTTGCCTAGGATGCACATTCCTCATGGTCACATCCACTATGTGTGTGGTTGCATGAGTTCACTCACTATTGTCACAAATGATAGTCAAACTGTCCCTTTCACCTGTAATCTCAACTAGGTCTCCACTGGATCTAACATGCATGTAGTTAACAATGGTAAATATTTAGTTGCATGTAAGACCACTTATTGTGAATTAATTAATAATCAATTCATTGATTTCTCACTAGTGTAATTTTAGTTACATCTAGTACAACCGAGCTTAACTCACTTAACAGAGATAAACTACTTTACAATTCACATAACTACACATATAACTTTGTTACAACTTCGAATCACTCAGTTACAACTAATTAAACTTCCATGTTCCACCAGTCAACCTTTGAACTCGAATTTCCTATAGATAACTGATTTTCCACTTTAGTTAACTATTTCCAAGTGCTCATTGAGAATAGATTAATATTTATTGTCCAACTATTATTAAGGGATAATAATAATCGACATACATCTATAAATAGAATTCGGTCACCATCTATAAATAGACATCATCTATAAATAGAATTTGCTCATCATCTAAAAATGGACTTCCACCTAAAAATATCTTGAGGCTCCATCCTTGTGTAGGTGCATAATTTTCTCTAGGATCTTCCTGTTGAATCTCAAAACTCCCTCTCAACAAGAAAGGGATTATCCTTCACCTTGATCCTATCTCTATGGTATTCGAAATTTATCCTGGTGAGTGCCTTCATCAGAATGTTTGCATCCTGATCTTCCATAGGAATGTACTGAAGCAACATGATCTTTCGTTGCACACAATATATTATATGATGATACTGGATACATTTATGCTTAGATCTATCATAAAACACATGATTAATCGAGAGTTTAATGAAACTATAATTATCACAATGAATCACTGTTGGATCTAAATGAGAACCAAACAAAACAACCAATATCGTTTTCATCCAAATAGCCTCACATGCAGCTTGACTCACTGCCATGTATTCCCCTTTCGTTGAACTGAGTTTCACGGATCTTTGTTTTCTGTTGTACCAAGAAATAGTTGTATATTTGATACTAAAGATCCCCCCTGATGTGCTCTTTCTATCCGTTGGTCTGCCCACCCAATATGCATCTATGAAGCCATGCAAATTCACCTCATAAATCTGTCTGTACCATAATCCATACTCAAATGTGCCCCTCGGGTCTCTCAGGACATGCTTACTCGCCTTCCAAAAGAGCTTGGTAAGCTTAACCATCGCTTGATTCAGCTGGTTAACTGCATATAAAATGGTTGGTCTCATGTTCACTAGATACATTAGTGAACCCACTAACTGTCGATAGACAGTAACATCCACTACCTCTCCAAAAGTAGCATCTTCTTTCCTCCAGTTTCCTGAAATAGGAGTATCCATGGGTTTGTAGCCCTCCATGTGAAACTTACCCAATATCTCCCTTCCATACTTGCCTTGAGACACAAAAAGTTCACCATCTCACTTTCATATTTCCAATCAAAGGAAATAATGAAGGAGGCCCATATCCTTCATCTCGAACTCCTTTTCAAGGTCCTCCTTGCATGAGTGTATCAGCTTCTCATCACTAGTCAATATTAAATCATCAACATAAAGAACAATGATTAAAAGCTTACCCTCCACCATTGCATCAACCCAAGTGGGATCTTGCACTGCTTCCTGAAAGGAAGATGGTTCAGTCACAATACATTTTCTCATGAGATCCATGTATCCAGTAAATAGATCAGGAGATTATCTTTGTCTGCACTGTGAAGTATGGGCTCCTACATTTT
>JASDQU011379202.1:3706-18775 GCA_032191745.1 Picea mariana | reverse complement strand
TGCCTCATGGAGTTGAGTCTCCATCTCATGCAACTTTTCAAGAAGTTGGTGCTTCTCCTCCTTCATGGCCATCAACTGCTCTTGAAGGACAATGCTCTCCTTTCTTTCTTCCCACATCTCTTGCACCACATCTCTCATGGTTAGAAACTCCTTCAACATCTCTTTGTCAAAGAACTTGGATAATGAATATGTATGAAAACTATCAATGTTTGAAGCTTCCTCCATCCTTGCAAGATATCAAACTTCAACACAAAACTTGTACAATAATTCCAACAGCTAAATCTCTAGCTATCAATGGCAATCACAGCAAAACAAACTAAGCTTTGATACCACCTGATCTGAAAATAGGGAGCTAACTTGTTATGCTATGCAAGCACCCTCTATTTCATTAAATAAAACTTTACAGGACCTTGCTCAATGTGTTAAAATATGCAAGATAGATTATGTGCCAAGTTTATGCATCTTCTTTTAAATGTTCATGTGTGAGGAAATTTTCCTTTAAATGGTTAAATATGTGTTTTAAATAAATACACAACAAACACAACTTGTAGAAAATAAACCATCAAACTCACAACAATAACAAGATGATAAAGGAGTTCACCCCTCCGTGGGATACATCTCCTTGAGCCTCCATCAATGGACTTGGCTCTTTGGGATTAATTTGTCAAAGATTCTTTTACAATCTGCTGCTCAACTCCAATGGATTTTATGACTGTACCATTGGGTTCAGAATACATAAAAGCCCCAAAAATGACTAATAGAACTCTAAAAACGGATCTTGGCTCATTCGGGCATGACCTCTTCTACATGTGGCCTTGAGCTTCCCTTAGCTTATTTGTGGCAAAAACACCTGTAAAAGTCTTCAAATGCCTCTGAAACCTATCCCGATGTGTTCAGAGCATAGTAATTAGCCAAAAATGACTATTCAGTCACAGAAAACAGACTTTGGCTCATCTAAGCATGACCTTAATCAATGAGGGCTTCAAGCTCCTTGGAGCTCTCTGAAACTTCAATGGTGAAAAACTTGCAAAATAAGTCTTCAAATGGATTTGAAAACAGTGCCAATGGATTCAGAACATCCAAAAACCCCTAGCTAGGCTTTTTCGACACCTCATTTGGCCAAAGAAATGAAGAAGATAGGCCTCCTTCCATTTTCCTCCTTCAAGCTTGCTGTCTCTGGTTCGCCAAAACACACCTCTGTGTCCCCAACCTAGCACACACGCTCAATCTCATGCTAAAACCTAGCATCGGGTGCAACCGCATAACGGTGCGAACTGTAGGACGGTTAACGGAACTAAAGCCCCCAACCGCCAAATCATTGGGCATATGGGTCCATGTGACCACACGCTCATACGAAAAGGGGCCAAGGTTCCAAGAGAGAATGTGGTTGTGACAAGTGGTGGGCGTGTGTTGTAACCGTTTCAAAAAAAACCAAAATCCACGCACGCACAAAGTTATGGATAGGTCATATGGTAGTAGTTTGAAACCGGGGGCTGGGGCTAAGCCCCAGCCCAAACCCCCGTGCCAACCATAAAACAAATCAAATTTAAATATATATAAAATCATATATATAACAAGCAACATAACGTGGCGCGTTGGCAGGGTGGAATTTGCAAAGACTTTGACTGGTGGAGAGGTCCGAGGTTCGATCCCCATGGACTCCATATAAATTTTGAACTAACAACCATATACAACGGTGCCACGTGGCAGCCCACGACTGGGCCACGTGGCACCAAACCATTTGTTACAATGACGCCACGTGTCGAAACATCATTCGTCCCAAAATATGCCAATCAACGATTTCCACATCATCAATTGCCATCTCAAGATACGAACATGCCACGTCATCATACGACCTCTACCACGTCAGCATCCGTACGGACTGTACAATCAGCACAATTTTTTTTGCCTGTTTGACGATTTGAACAGAACATGATATCTCTCTCATCCGACATCCATTTGAACCCAAACGAGTTGCGTTGGGTTCATAACGATGAGATTTACGCACCCATTCGTTTTGAGGCAATTCCAAGAACTTTGATTTTTGATCTAAATTTTGACCCCTGGTCCAGATTCTGATCAATGGTAGAATATGTTTTTAGAGCATGGTCTATGGACTAGAATTTCTTTGAGCATGATTTGTATACTTTGTCAAGAGAACAAATTCTATATCAATATAATGAGTAATTTTCTGTTGGAAAACTGATACAAGAATACTCATATTTTTATATTTCATTTCATGAATTACATTGATAAATGGACACCTATTTATATACCATAGAGTAAATAGGTTGCAACCTTTCACGCAAGTGTTATGTCCCTTGATTTACTTATGATAGTTAATTATAATTATATCTCAGCTTAATAAAAGTCATCCCCGCTTGAAATGCTTTGACCTCGAAGCATGGGTAAGGAAGAATGACTCAATCTAAAGTCTTCATTTTCCCAAGTGGCTTCGTTTTCCGGTGGATTCTTTCACTTGATAAGGTACTCATTGATACTTCTTGAACAAAAGACTTTAGTTTTAACTTTTAATATTCCTTCAGGCTTCAATATTAGTCTCCCTTCTTCATCCAAAAGGGGTGGATGTGTCTGTATAGGAGTTTTTGGACCCAACTTTTTCTTCAAACATGAAACATGGAAGACATCATGTAAGTTATGTTTGTTTGATAATTCTAGTATATAAGCTACTTGGCCAACTCTCCTTCGAATTTGGTAAGGGCCCTAAAACTTGGGTGCATGTTTATGATTTTGCTTGTATGGTTGTAGTCGAACAAACACTCAATCTCCTACTTCAAATTCAGTCAATTCTTTTCAAATCAACTTACTGCTTGAGATGAATTTTTAGGATACAAAGGATTTCATTAGAAGTCACAAAGTAGTTTTTCACAATAGGATCCTTGAAATTGGAGACAATATACTATTTTATTGATGGTGGAGGATACCCATATAAGGCTTCAAATGGAGTCATTTTGTTCAAAGTGTGATACGTGGTGTGTTGAGTGAAATATATGCTATCTATTTCGACATTAAATTGTCAACCAAGGGCTCGTAAGCTTCGAGGTGCCATCACTGTATGTGCAAGTCTAGAGCTCTAATCTAGCCTAGCCTAATCTAATCTAATAAACACAAATAATGAAGAGCTTTAAGCAATTCTAGAATTTACTTCAAACAAGGACTATTTCTAAATAAGCAAATAGCAATCTATTTTTAAAGCTAGTTAATCTATTCAATTTTTTAAGTAAGCAACAAGTAAGCTATCTATCTTTTAGAAAATAAGCAAGTAAACAACTAACCTATCAAGACTATTTTGACAAGTGAACTATATTCTTAAAAAGAACTCACAACTATTTCTTTCTTGCAAGACTGAACACTCATCTACCTAACTAAAAACAAGAAAAGCAAGAACTCACATCCCGATGGAATCTAACTACTAATGACAATTCAAGTAAACATCAATCATTCACTCTATCACACTAATACTGAAAAATACTTTGTTCAAAATCATTAATTTAAGCGAAGCTATAAACTCATGAACTCATAATTTAATTCTTAATTAAAAATCTTAATTCAAATTCATATTTAGAATGACAATAAAAACACTATGTGAAAATATATAACTCTTGACTAATGCTAATTAGAAATTACAACTCAAATCCATAATTGAGATTTCATAAAAATGAACTAATCTATCATTAATAATCATATTTCAAAATTAACTAAAATGCTTTTAAAAATCATAATCCAAAATCTACTTCTATCTTAGCATACTAAGACAAGATTAATAAACCAATTAAATTCATGAAAACATAACTTGAACTGAGAATCAAATCTAGCTTAATTACAACTATTACAACTTGCAATTATTTATTCATCGAAGCTTGCAAAAGAAACTCTGTCTAAACTAATCCTCTGTTTTAAATACTACTCTGTTTTAACTTGCAAAAAACAATTTAAAACTTTAACATGTCATCTAAGTTAGTAGCTTGGAAGACAATCTTTAAGAAATACAAGGCATAACATGACAGATAGCCAACTCCTACAAGCAATCTGCAATTTTAAAGAAAGACGAATTAGACAAGCAAATTACAATTAACATGTACATAAATTAAAACTGAAAAACACATACAACAAGGAAACAGGTAAAAATTCTAACTAAGCAAATAAAACACAGGAGATATATATCTATATAGTCACCCAGACCACTGGTGGGATCCCCAGCAGGTCGTGGCTACCCTTCAACAACAAGACGCAGTCACAGAATTAACATGGCATTGATATTAATCATGAAAACATAGTTTTACAACAAAATCAAAATATTTTATGTGTGTATGTATACAAATCCGTTTTTCTTCCTGGAATGGACAACATGTATTTATAGAGTGTTTACAGAGCTGAGAGGTCGACCTATGATCCTCTCAGAATAGTATGTGCATAACAAAATCAGTTACATCATTAAAAATCAAATTCTGTTGAGGAATCTTCATTAAATGCTTGAAATAGAATGAGTAAATAGGCCATGGATCTCAGGCATCTTCAATAGCTAGAAGAAAATTCTGGTAGGACACCGAGCAAGAGGGATCCCAAGGGATAAAAATCCATGTGCTCGAATTTCATAACGGTGCCCCGAGATATGCAGATCGCCAACTCCTCTGCGCTCCGAGTGCTGAACGGAGTGCCAGATGGAGTATTGGAGTATTGGAAGGCCGGATTGAGGACCACGAACTTCTCTCAATCTGTTTACAATTTTAGGAAATGGTCTATTTGGGACCTAATTGGGCATATTGGGCACAAAACCCTTGTGCCAGATTTTTATGATTCAACTTCCTCTTCCCATAAATTAATATCTAAGTTCGCTTCCTGGAACAATACTGGATGAAGGTCTAGATGGAAGGTCGGATCACATTTTTGACCTATTACAAGCAAACAAGAAACGTTAGATTAGTGTAACCATTCAACTAAATATGAATTAATCATAAAACCATTGCAAAATGATGATTACACATACCTTGTGTGATTCCATGGAAAATTGGTGTATAAATCTTGATAATACCTTTAAAATGTCTAAATGAGATCATAGCATATGTAATATCACATGCAAAAAGGATTCAGATGTAGTTGTTTCAATTGTTGGGACTGACACTTAAACTGTCTCAGATGCTTATCTTTTTGGAACACGTGCAAATGACACTCACTCATTAGTAGAAACATCATAGAATGAAGAAATACCACTTGTATGTAGGAACACAAACAAAGATCGGAACAACACATCTAGGAGTGGGACATCACCTTTGCCTCTCTCCCATTGTTCCTTCCTTTTTTCCCTTTGTGCCCCTTCCCTTGAAAATACCACTGGACCCCCCTTTGATGATGTTACGGTTCACTACCTTAGAGAACCGGGTCAACTTGATCGATCAAATGCACATGCTTATGGTTTAATTGCTTCAAAAACAGGTGTTTCCTTCACACGGTCAACAGGGTCAACTAGTTGATCATCACAATAAAACAGTCAAAACACAAATTCAACATTACCCCCACGCATAAGTATTTGTAGGTCCCACTGCAAACAAAAATGAATCACCCGACATAACTAGATTCATGAAGGAGGGGGTGGATTAGCTTTATAAGCTTCTCCCTCTCATCCTGGGGATTTTTCCTTGGGCCTTTTACGATGTTTTGTAGATTCCTAACCATAGTTTTTCACTCTTCCAATTGTTGAAGCAACTGAGCATTTTCTTGTTGCAATTTATCAATAGCTAGGGTTTGATCAGATGGCTCAAGAGAGGAAGGCTTAGGCTCTTTGATATATTAAGAAGGTATATCAATTTTAGAATACGATGTAGGCATCTGGGAGGAAGGAGTAACATTGTTTTTTTGAGGAAGACTTGGTGTGATAAGTTCATATTTGATCAAGTTTCCTTTGTTATCAATCTGCAACTGTTACATGGATCATTTGAGTGTAAGCAGTCTTCCCTTGCAAAACACAGATTAAGAAAAATTGTAAATTATAATGCACAACATGCTTATTAATTATACACATAAATTATGTCAGCAGGATAAAGTTTAGCATTTTAATAAAAACAATTGTTGATATAATAGCCCAGAATATCATAAAAACAATATAACAAAATTTTTACAAAGATTCTACTTCCTCTTCTCATGGATTATAGATAAGCAGTATTTATCATTTGTCAACTCATGAAACCCCTTCCCCACTCCTAAGTATTGTGACACCTCACAATAAAAAATATAGGGAACCAGTCAATTCTCCCAACACCTAAGATTTACAACTTGTTAAGTGTAGAGATAAATTTCACATATCAATCTGACGAGATGGTTAGAATATGGCCCCACCTATAGGATAGAACATCCTACATATAGTTAAGAAGAGGTAGGCGAGAAAGTCTTAAGATAGTCTTAAAGTTAGTTCCCAATGGCAGATTTATGGAGTTCATTGACCTTAGCTTAACCATGCATACTTCTTGTCAAATTTGTCTACAAGTAATGTCGTACATCAAGACAAGTTTAAGATTTAGTAATTTTATTTGTTATTTTTTAGTCAGATTATCATCCTCGCTAGGTAGAATGCCCTGCTACTAGCAAGCTTGTTCAGTTCTCCGACGGGTTTACCTAGTCATACCACATGCCGGTACCCGCTGCCAACAGACCTATTCAGTATCCCGACGGGTTAGCCTCTTACACCCTTAAATACTGGTCCACCATCTTTTAATATTTTAATATATAGATTGCTTTGTGCAAGAAGATGGGGAGACAACTCTAAAAAACTTTTTTTTTTTTTTTTAAGATTGGGGTGGTATTTATGTTAGAGGATGACTCTCCTTTATGTACTCCTTAGAGATTTTCCTGATGTAATGGGTACTTAAGCAGATGTAGCCTATCTAAAGATATGGTATAATCAAGCATTTTTAGTGTGTAGTGGATGTACCATTGGAAAAGAACATAAATGTATCTTTAGGCACAACTCGTTTTCTTCTTTTTTAAGTTATTGTGATGTTTCCATGGCTAACCGCTAATCAAACCCCCTTGTTACTCTTTAATAAAGATACTTTACTCACTTACTCAAGGTTCTTGGGGAAATTGTACGAGTAACCTCTAAGTTTTATAGACAAAGTGTCACTTCCTTATATCCTCTAGTGGTGGAGGTTAAGAGCAACTTCCATTAAAGATGCCTTGAGAAAAAGGAAGATACAAATCTTGCAAAAATAAGGCTAATTCACAACAAGCAATAAAAAGTCATTATTCAATTAATGCTTAAGTAGACAACAAGGTTCAAATATAGCAATATATTTTCGAAGGAAAATACTTCCCTTTTTGTCTCCTTGGAGTTGTCCACTTGTTGTTAGATGAATACCTGCAAAAAGTTTCTAAAACGGTTTGTCAAAAACCACACTCTAGATATCAAAAACTGATGAGATCAATGAGATCAAGTCACATGCACATGTATCTCATAATTCTTTTATTAAAGAAAAAAATGTAAAATGAGGTTGCATTAGACTTTAAGCTAAACTAACAACATGCAACTTTTATTTATTATCCTACCCTACCTAAAAAGAAAGGAAAATTTTTATTCAAGTGTAAGAACTTTTCCAATGTAACCATGTGCAAAGCAAGATAAGAAACATACCCATATCCGCATATGAAAAATTTACCGTAGTGATTACTTGGATATGAAGAACCAACCAACCTATTTGTTTTGGCATCAGAAGGTGTTGAAGAAGAGAATAGTATTGTGGCCTAATGACCTCTTGAAACCAAATTTCAATGTAATCTTGATGTTCATCAACAATAATTTATATGCTCTCCTTCATCATGCCATGCATATCCTCTTCTTCTAGATGATTGGTTTCTAAAGTATATAAAGGATTTGCTAAGATGGATGTTGAGAAATCCTCAATCTCAAGTCTTAATGATTGCTCTCCATCGGATGTAGTCCATAATATTTCAGCTTCCTTCACAATTTGGCAAGGAAAATCATTTTGTAGCTCATAGGACCTTGATTCTTCTAATATTTCTGGAGAGGTAGACAAGTTCTTGACTATTGTCAAGGAGTGTGTTCTTCCTGAAAAGAAGAGATCTCAGCTGTTGCTAGGATTTGAGAGAGTTCTCCCAAACTAATGGTCACCTTTGAATCCATTATACTGGTTGATGGCTCCTACCTCACACATGAATTAGTGTCTAGGGTTTAAAACATCCAAAGGGTTTTTTTATTATTATAGATTTTTTAAGTTTTTAATCACAACTACCTAAAAGATGAAAGACATATTTAAAGCAGATTTGTACAAACCAAACACACCACGCATGCATAAAATAAATCACACTTACAGGAAATAAATCAAAACATAAAACAAAATATGATTGCATGAATGAAATCAAACTCACACATGTATGAAATAAACATACTGAAAGGAAAAATAAACACACTTTGCAAAAGGGAAGCACACTTGCATGAAAGAAATAAAACTTGCATAAAAGAAATAAAAGAAAACACTCTTGCAATAAAATAAGCACACTGGCAGGAAAACTAAATTGCGGGAAGTAAACACATTGTGCAGGAAAGAAAGCACGCTTGCGGGAAAGTAAATTGTAGAAAAGTAATCACATTGTGGAGGAAAGAAAGCACACTTGCGGGAAAGTAAATTGTAGGAAAGTAAACAAACTGAGAAAACTAAACAAACTAAGAAAAGTAAGAAAACTTGCAGAAAAAGTAAACACTCTTGTGGAAAGGGAACAATAAGGCTTTGGAGCGACTAATTAAAATGGATGCATAGGTTCTTACCTCTCATCTTAAAGTTTCTCCTCCCCCTTGTTGTGTAATTAAAATCAACCTACCTACCTAAGCTCTAATCCCTTTAGCACCTCCCCGGAAACTGCGTCAAAAATGTCAAGTGAAACATATGCTATCTATTTCGACATTAAATTGTCAACCCGGGGCTCGTAAGCTTCGAGGTGTCAGCACTGTATGTGTAGGTCTAGAGCTCTAATCTAGCCTAGACTAGCCTAATCTAATCTAATAAACTAAAATAATGAAGAGCTTTAAGCAATTCTAGAATTTACTTCAAACAAGGACTATTTCTAAATAAGCAAATAGTAATCTATTTTTAAAGCTAGTTAATCTATTCAATTTTTTAAGTAAGAAACAACAAGTAAGCTATCTATATTTGAGAAAATAAGCAAGTAAACAACTAACCTATCAAGACTACTTTGACAAGTGAACTCTATTCTTAAAAAGAAGTCACAACTATTTCAATCTTGCAAGAATGAACACTCATCTACCTAACTAAAAACAAGAAAATAAAGAACTCACATCGTAATGGCATCTAACTACTAATGACAATTCAAGTAAACATCAATCATTCACTCTATCACACTAATAATGGGAAATACTTTGTTCAAAATCATTAATTTAAGCGAAGCTATAAACTCATAAACTCATAATTTATTTTTTAATTAAAAATCTTAATTCAAATTCATATTTAGAATGACACTAAAAACACTATGTGCAAATATATAACTCTTGACTATTTCTAATTAGAAATTACAACTCAAATCCATAATTGAGATTTCATAAAAATGAACTAATTTGTGATTAATAATCATATTTCAAAATTAACTAAAATGCTTTTAAAAATCATAATCCAAAATCTACTTCTATCTTAGCATACTAAGACAAGATTAATAAACCAATTAAATTCATGAAAGCATAACTTGAATTGAGAATCAAATCTAGCATAATTACAACTATTAAAACTTGCAATTATTTATCCATCGAAGCTTGCAAACCAAACTCTGTCTAAACTAATCCTCTGTTTTAAATACTACTATGTTTTAACTTGCAGAAATCAATTTAAAACTTTAACCTGTCATCTAAGTTAGTAGCTTGCAAGCCAATCGTTAAGAAATAAGAGGCACAACATGAAAAAAGCCAACTCCTACAAGCAATCTCCAATTTTAAAGAAAGACGAATTAAACAAGCAAATTACAATTAACATGTACAGTAATTAAAACTGAAAAACACATACAGTAGGGAAACATGTAAAAATTCTAACTAAGAAAATAAAACACATGGGATATCTATCTATACAGTCACCCAGACCATTAGTGGCCCCCCCAGCGGGTCGTGGCTACCCTTCAACAAAAAGACGCAATCAAAGAATTAACATGGCATTGATATTAATCATGAAAATAGAGTTTTACAACAAAATCAAAATAATTTCTGTGTGTATGTATACAAATCCGTTTTTCTTCTTAGCATGGACAACATGTATTTATAGAGTGTTTACAAAGATGAGAGGTCAACCTTTGATCCTCTCAGAATAGTATGTGCATAACAAAATCAGTTACATCATTAAAAATCAAATTCTATTGAGGAATCTTCATTAAATGCTTGAAACATAGTGAGTAAATAGGCCATGGATCTTGAGCATCTTCAATGGCTTGAAGAAAATTATGGTAGGACACCGAGCAAGAGGTATCCAAAGGGAGAAAAACCCATGTGCTCGAATTTCATAACGGTGCCCCGAGATATGCAAATCGCGAACTCCTCTGCGCTCTGAGTGCCGAATGGAGTGCCAGATGGAGTATTGGAGTATTGGAGGGTTGGATTGAGGACCACGAACTACTTGCAATATGTTTACAATTTTAGGAAATGGTTCACATTGCCTAAAGTCCCCTTTGCATCGCCTCATGTCGCCTTCCCTTCGCTTGGGATCAAGTCGCAGAGCCTCTTCTAACGGAGAAAGTCAAAGTGTTACAAGACCTAATTGGGCATATCGGGCACAAAACCCATGTGCCAAATTTTTATGATGCAAATTCCTCTTCCCATAAATTAAGATCTAAGTTCACTTCCTGGAACAGTGTCGAATGAAGGTCCGGATGAAGGTCTAGATGGAAGGCCAGATCACATTTTTGACTTGTTGCAAGCAAACAAGAAATGTTAGATCAGTGTAACCATTCAACTGAAGATGAATTAATCATAAAACCATTGCATAACGATGATTACACATACCTTCTGTGATTCCATGGAAAATTGATATATAAAGCTTGATAATACCTTTAAAATTTCTAAATGAGATCATAACATATGTAATATCACATGCAGAAAGGATTTGATCATCGCAATAAAATAGTCAAAACACAAACCCAATATGGTGTTATACCACCATTCAACAAGATGTAGCGAACTATGCCACCGTGATTCACAGTCACTCACAAAATTCCTGTGGTATCCCTCAAGGAATTTATTTACCACTTTGATTTGTTCATCAATCTTGGGATGTTATGAAGTGCTCATGGTTAATGTGGTTCCTACATGGTGGAACAATTCTTTCTTAAAGTTGTTGGTAAATTTGGGGTCCCTATCACTCACTATGACTTTGGGAAAACCATGGAGCCAAAGCGTGATACATGGTGTTATACCACCATTCAACAAGATGCAACCAACTGTGCCACTGTGATTGATGGTCACTCAAAAAATTAGTGAGGTATCCCTCAAGGCATTTATTTACCACTTTGATTTGTTCATCAATCTAGGGATGGTATGAAGTGCTCATGGTTAATGTGGTTCCTACATGGTGGAACAATTCTTTTAGAAAGTTGTTGGTAAATTTGGAGTCCCTATCATTGACGATGACTTTGTTGGGTATGTGTTATATTCTTTGCACGAGAAGGGGGGTGCAACACCCTCAATAAATTTTTTTTTGCCTCGGGAAATGTGTCACATTTTTTGGTGTTTTTTCGGCACATGGTTTTTGCCAATGGTTTTCTATTTCCAATTAAGGAATTAGGGTTGTTGACTAATCCAGGTCATTGGGTTAGGGTTTTGGATGATGTTGGCTCCTATATGTATATTGTATTATAAAGAATGTATCACTATGAATGAATATAGAATATGTTGGTTTTCCCGGTTTGGGTTTCCAGGGGAAAAATCTCTGTGTAATGTTTGTATTTTCCATTGTATCTTTTCTGTTCTTTTACTGAAAATCTGTTTGCAGAAAATATTGTACGAGGTTAAAATCTACATTTGGTATCAGAGCTTTGTTGGCTTCAGGGGGATGCCTTTGTGGTCAAGGTTTTGGCTCGAGACTGTGATAAGCCTTGTTACAGTGGGAGATCTGTGGTATTGATTTTTCAGGTGAAAAGAAATGGCGAGAAATTCTAAAATGAAGATTGAGAAGTTTAATGGGCAAAGTTTTGAGATGTGGAAGCTCAATATGGAAGATTTGTTGGTGGAAAAAGATCAGTGGATCGCGGTAGATCCAGGTACTGCACCTATAGGAACTTCGACAGATGACTGGAAAAAGTTGGATTGGAAGGCAAAGAGCACAATCCGACTGTGTCTCTTAGATTCAGTATTACTGAATGTGTCAGAGGAAGCTACAACCAAGGATTTATGGGATAAGTTGGGGAAGTTGTATCAATCTAAGTCCCTAGTAAATAAATTATTCCTG
Organism: Picea mariana; assembly: GCA_032191745.1. Taxonomy (NCBI): domain Eukaryota; kingdom Viridiplantae; phylum Streptophyta; class Pinopsida; order Pinales; family Pinaceae; genus Picea; species Picea mariana. The sequence continues at coordinate 6,308 of JASDQU011379202.1, read as the reverse complement.
AGAAAGAAGTTGTATAACCTGAGGATGAGAGATGGAGACTCGGTGGTAGAGAATTTGAATGCCTTCAATACCATGGTAAGTTAGTTTGTATCTGTTGAGATTAAAATTTCATATGAAGATAAATGTATCAATTTATTGTGTTGTTTACCAGACTCGTGGGATAGTTTGGTTGTGGCCATAGGTAGTAATACAACTGCCTTGAAGTTTGATGGAGTGGTCTCATCCTTGTTTTTGGAGGAGATGAGATAGAAGAACATGGAAGGATAGAGAACAGATGCATTATTTGCAAGAGGACGTTCCCAGAAAAGAAATAGATCTCAATTCTCAAGTGGGATATCTAAGTCTAAGGGTAGATCTAAATCTCTCAGAAGGTTTGTAAAGGTATGTTGGAGATGTGGAAAAGAACGACACTACAAGAAGCAGTGTAGATCCAAAGTTGAGAAAAAGAAGGGATATGAAGACTCTCCTTCTACAGAAGAAAAGACCTCCAACAAAGAAGGAGAGGATGTGTACTTGGCTTCTTCAAGCACACATGCAGATCATGAGGCATGGTCGGTTGAATCAGGTGCATCCTTTCATGTGACTCCCCACAGGGAGTGGTTCTGTGAATATGAAAGGTATAATGGAGGTAATGTTTTCTTAGGTGATGATTCGACAACTAGAATCATAGGACAAGGAAAAGTCAAGTTGAGGCTCATAGATGGAAGGATTATAACACTTTCTGATGTTTTGCACAGTCACAGGTTTGGCTAGAAATTTGATTTTTGTAAGAAAAATGGATGATGCAGGGGTAAAAACAATATTTGAAAAAGAAACTTGCAAGATGGTTCGAGGAGCAATGGTGTTGTTGAAGGGAGTTCGGTTTGGAACTTTGTATAAGCTGGAAGAAAACACTATTAGTGATGGGTGTAATAGTTCCATTGTTCCTGATATTGGAGTTGAAGAAGAAAGAACTCCTACAGTCTCTGGAGAAAAGGTTATGCTGTGGCATTAAAGACTGGGGCATATCAGAGAGAAGGGTCTTCAACTACTACATGGTAAAGGTATGGTTGAAGGTATGTCTAACTGCTCTCTGGATTTTGATTTCTGTGAACATTGTGTATATGGGAAGCAGAATCAGATAAGATTCCCCTCTGGTGCAACGAGGGCAAAAGGAATTTTGCAGCTAGTTCACAATGATGTTTTTGGACCTGTGTTGGTCCCATCATTGGGAAAATCTGTGTACCATGTCTCATTTATAGATGACTTCTCGAGGAATACTTGAATATATTTTCTTCGGAAGAAATCTGAAATCTTTGACAGGTTTAAAGAGTTTAAGGCTCTTGTTGAGAATCAAATAGATAAAAGAATCAAGGTGCTAAGGACATCTAATGGCGGAGAGTTCTGTGGGAATGAATTTGAAGAATTATGTAAGAAGTGCGGTATAGCAAGGCAGAAGACTACTCCATATACACCTCAGTAGAATGGAGTTGCAGAAAGGATGAACATGACGATGATGGAAAAAGCAAGGTGCATGCTTAGTGGTGTCGGGCTAGGAAAATAATTATGGGTAGAGGCAATGGGTATTGCATGTTACCTGGTCAACAGATCACCCTCATCAACACTGGATGACAAGAGTCCACAAGAGGTATGGACTAGTTAGAAACCTTCTCTCACACATCTCAAGGTATTTGGTTGTGATGCATATGCTCATGTTCCAAAGGAAAACAAGAGTAAGCTAGATAAGAAGGCTGAAAACTGTATCTTTATTGGATATAAAGATGGTCTCAAGGGTTATAAGCTTTGGAACCCAGAAACTAAGAAGGTAGTGTATAGCCGAGATGTGGTATTTAGAGAAATGAAGGATGTTGTTAAACAAGAAGTCTTACCAAGTAAGAAAGAACCATAGAAAGTAGAGTTTGATTTAAGGGACGATGAATCAGACGCTACAGAAGAACATAAGTCAAAAGAAGAAGATCCTCATACTCCAATATTGAGGAGATTGGTTCGAGAAAGAAGGCTACCAGAAATGTATACTCCATCTGATTTATGTTCAAATTTTGCTTTGTCTATTACTGATGATGATCCTAGAACTGTCAGGGAGGCAGTAGATTCAGAGGATGGAAAGCTCTGGAAAAAGGCCATGGATGAAGAAATGGCACCCTTGGATAAGAATGAGGCTTGGGATCTAGTGGAGTTTCTGACTGGAAGAAATCCCATTGGAAACAAATGGGTATTTGAAAGGAAGTTGAATGCATAAGGCAAAGTGGAGAAATACAAAGCTCGGTTAGTAGCAAAGGGTTATTCCCAGGTTGAGAGAATTGATTTTGGTGAGATTTTTTCTCTTGTTGCCAAGTTAACCTCTATAAGATTTATGTTATCTGTTGTTGTTGCATTTGATTTTGAAGTAGAACAGATGGATGTGAAGACAACATTCCTACATGGGGATCTAGAGGAAGAAATATATATGAAGTAGCCCGATGGATTTGTTGTGAAGGGAAAGAAGGAGTTGGTATGCAAGTTGAAAAAGTCCCTGTATGGTTTGAAACAATCACCAAGGATGTGGTATCAAAAATTTGATACTTATATGCTGGGACTTTGCTTCACAAGAAACAAAGAGGAT